>WEKX01024224.1:613118-663357 GCA_013390025.1 Pitta sordida | reverse complement strand
CAGCGGCGGGAGCCACGGCCGCGGTCCCCGTGAGCCGAGAGAGCCCCGCGCTCGGCCCTGCGGCTCTGTGAGGGACCGGGGCTGCCCCAGAGGCGACCGAGCCTTCCCTCGGCACAAACGTCACTTGGTACCGGCCCGTCCCAGCCCCACTGCCCGCCCTGGGCATCCAGGGGAACCCCCCGGCCCGGGATCTGCCCGCCCTGCCCGGGACAGCTCCGAAGGCAGCGGCGATCCTGTGCTCCCGGCAGAAACCAGCCCTCGCTCACCTGCGGCTGCTCCTGCCGCCCCTCCCGGGAGCCGGGGCGGGGGTGTGGGAGGCCGAGGTGGCCGCGGGGAGCGGCTCCCTGTGAGCGGCCCCTGCTCTGGGTGTCACCCCGGGGTGGGACAGAGACCTGAGCTGGAGCCCGGCTGCGGCTGGAGCCCGGATGGTGCAGAAAGAGCTGCTGGGGACATTGTGTAAAAATCTAATCTGTTATCTCGCTTTGTTCCAATTGCTTTATTTTCTGAATTTCACTCACAAAACCAGACCAGATAATTTAATGAAAAAAGCCCAGTGCCATAGGAGAGTAAAGAAAACCCGAATCAGCAAAAATCAATTGTCAAAAGCAATGTAGTCTGATAGTCCCCTTCTCACATACCTCTCCCATCTTCCTTGTCTGATTTTTTTCCTTCTGTTTTCACATCCTCTTCACAGGAAAGAATGAGTATGATCTGCTGGTCATTGGTGGAGGGTCTGGAGGTCTTGCTTGTGCAAAAGAAGGTTTGTATGTATAAATAACAGAAGTTTTGTCTTAGCTTTGGTAGTGTTTAACGAAACGAAGTGGTACTGGTAATTCTAAAGTTTTTCTAGAAACACCCTATACTTCAGTAGTTGCACATTAATCATTAACTCAGCTCTATACAGTTAATGTGTAAATTAATTCACACTCAGGTGAGGTGATCTTGTTCTGCTTTCCTATTAAGCTTTTAAAAAGTATTTTTTCATTTGTCATGGAAAAATCTAATACACTGTAACCCATTTCATTAAATGTCTTCTGGAAAATTTGCTGGCTACATGTGCAGTCTGGGTCCCGTGTCTGGTATCTTGAGTTAGGCAATGAAAAACACCAGGCATCACCTCCTGTATTTTTGTCTGTACCTGTGCTACTGAAACCGCTAAGGCTCGTGTGTTTCTCCCTCCTCTAAATACCTTATGCTGTTTTTTTGTTTAAAGCGGCTCAGTTTGGAAGAAAAGTGGCTGTTCTGGATTATGTGGAACCTTCCCCCCAAGGTATGGAAGAGAAATACTGGGGCAATAATTGGACACGAGTACAAAGCAGGTGCCTGGGGAGCAGGTTGATCCCGACAGTGAGGTGGCCAAAGCCACACTCCCTGCTTTGCTTGTGGCAAAAGTCCTTGAGCCCAACCTGCAGGACAGTTCATTCCCTCCAAGCTGTTCCTGCTTCCTCTGCACCTTGAACTTGTCAGCACTGTTTGATGCCACCATTTGTAGCAGACTTTGGACTTAAATGGCTGAGAATATTCTGCCTTTCAAAATGCTATTTACAGTTTCTAAAAATTACAAATTGTGCCATGTTGAGGCTCTTCATGTACAATGTATAACATAAGATCTGCAAACCTGAATGTTTAGTAACTGGATTTTCTGAGCTCTGAGAATCATCTTGAGGTGGTTTGAATTCTAGAAGAAAAATATACAGAGGTGGTTTTTCCCAAAGAGAATGAGCATAAACAGAGGTAGAAACTGATCTGCAGGAAATAACAAACTGTGTGTTGTTTCAGAATTTTTTAGCTACCATGAACCCAATTGCACTACATTTCTCTATTATTTTTTTTTTTCTTCTCCCAAGGAACCACATGGGGACTTGGTGGAACTTGTGTGAATGTTGGCTGCATTCCTAAAAAGCTTATGCATCAAGCTGCCCTTTTAGGGAGTGCCCTTAAAGATGCCCAACACTATGGCTGGAATATTGCCCAACCTGCTCATCACACCTGGTAAAGATTACTGCCCCTCTCCTCTCTGCTGCACATGCATAACTATAACCAAATTTCCCAGCTGGTGTCTTTTAGGGACTGTTGGGAAGTAGATTTGGATTGTGAAATTTTAGCTGAGTCCTTGTTTAAAACACAGAACTGTATTTAGTGCTTTCTCGGTGCAGATTTAGACTTGGTATTTGTTTTATAGCAAAAAATACTGTAGAGCATTCCTAATTTCTAGCAGTTGACTGTATCCTTGAGTTGCATAATCTGAATTTGTAAAATGGTGACTTCAGGTTCAATGTCTTGTTTTGTGATAGGTCTGTGATGGCACAAGCTGTTCAGAATTATGTGAAATCCTTGAACTGGGGACACAGAGTGCAGCTGCAAGACAAGTAAGTAAGTCTTTGAAATTCATCTTTCTCCCTGTAGTCAAGGAGCTGCTCTTCTCCTTGTAGAATTGCCTTTGAAGTTTCCCACTAGAGTGTTTTGAGTTTCTAAGTCCTTTCTGCTCAGGACTGTAAGTGCCTTTCTCGATGTAAAGTGTTCTCTTCCCCTCCCACCTTCCTTCTCTCTTTTGGAAACAGTGGTTGACAGTGACCATAGGTGAAAGCTTTCTTGCAGTGACTGCAGTCAAGGGATGCTCTCTTTAATCTGGAGTGGCTTTGCATTTATGTGAAGTATTCAAGGTTTCTTAAGATACTTTCAATCTTGCCCCCCCCAAGTTTCTATGCCATACAAACCCACAGATAACACAGTACTGGAGCAGCACATTTTTTGCTTTCAGTGCAGAAATGATTCCAAGTTTTCCAGCATGCTGTTCCTTTTATAGAGAAATTAATGCTATAGATAGTACTAGTAGTGCTATAGTTAGTGGAAAATGCCCTTTGAGAAGGTCAATAACCTGATCCCAAAGTGTGTTACAAAGTTAATAACTTTGCTGTATAGAGCAGCTAACTGTGACACAAGAATTAAGTGACAAATTGTGATAGAGCTGCAAAAACAGTCCTATGGAACGAGGTGCTTTGTTCCTTTACTGCTCTATGCCTGCTTGCTGCCTTTTTTTAGCACTCCAGATATGGAAAAAGGTGGTACGTGTTTCATACCTCTTCTTTGTTAAGTGTACACTGCTGATGCTGTTTTCTTCTAAACAGGAAGGTGAAATATTTCAACATGAAAGGGAGTTTTTCTGATCCCCATACAGTCCGTGGTTTAACAAAAGCAGGTAAAGAGGTGAGCTGCTGTGCTGATTTCTGCTGTATTGTCCACTTAAACATTTCAGAGCAGTTGGGATTGTCCTTGTACAAACTGCTTTAGGTATTCAGTATTGTTTTGGCCATGGGGATCTGCATTTCCACCTAGAGAAGCTGTTTATGAACTTGGCTGTTTCCTGCTGGGTCTCTGGCCTGCCCTGTCAGGTGCCATTGCTTTTCTCTGCAAATGGAAATGCTGAGACAAAAAGTTTTGTTTGATTTGGTCATTTATACTGATGCTCACAGGAATGTAAAGGGAACCAACATCTCTGACCATTAGCTCTGTTTCCCTCCTTCAGGTGATTTGTGAGGGTGATTAGCTTTCTAATCCAAATAAAATGTGGGAGGCAATTACAGTGACTGGACACCTTCAAACAGCTAGGTCACATAAAGGAATGGTTGCTGCATAAGGATTGAACATGCATTTTTAACACCTTTTTGAGGGTGATTGTTTAATAGTACTGTTTAATATCAGCTTGAGAGAGCTAAGGTTTTGGGGGTAGATGTCTATGGTTTTCTAAAAACATGCTGCCTTTGAGGTAGCTTAACTCCAGGCCAGAGAAACAAAATTCACTTGCTGTGATCTCTGATTTGTCCTAAGCAGAATTGATTTTGAAAACTTAATTCCAAGTAGTCACCAGAAACTTGCTCAGTATAAGAACAATTGCAAGGTTAATAATAAAACAAAACCTGACAGAGAATGAGTTGGAGAAACTCCTGCATGGATTAGTTTATCTCCATCCTTTTTTAATGCATTTCTGATTATGTCCTATAAATAGCAGATGGTAGTGCCAGCTTTCTCATTTATTGCTCCTTTGTACATAGATGAAATCTAAAGACAGATAAAAGGATTTGCAATGCTTCATTTTGGTATTGAATTTTTTATTTTTGTTTGTAGACTATTGTTACTGCAGATAATATTGTCATTGCTACTGGAGGAAGACCAAAATATCCCACACAGGTACATCACCCTTCCATCTGTCGACTCCAATGGCTTTGTTGGTTGTGTTGCAGAACACACTGAATGTGGGGAAGATAAAGAATGTAAATATAAAGTAACACATAAAGAGATTTTTGTCCTTTCGTATGAAAATTGTCTTTCTATCAAGGACATCTTTTTAGAAAAACATTTCCATAGGAAACATTTTGCATCAATTCAGTGGGTTGGGGTCAGCTGTTGAGTCAGACACATTGCTCAGGGCTGTCTGAAAATCTCTGGAGACAGAGGCTGGGTAACATATCTGGGCAGCCTTCCCTTGCTCTGTTGGCTATTTATACTTCAGTCAATACAGCCCAAACTGTTATTAGCTTTTCTTGCTGCCAGGATTTGCAGTGTAGACTCAGGATCTTACCCGTGTCATCATAGGTTGCAGGTGCACTGGAGTATGGGATCACAAGTGATGATCTTTTCTGGTTGAAAGAATCTCCTGGAAAAACGTAAGTTGTCTCACCATGGCTTTATTAGATGCTAGAATTCATACTGTATAGCAAGGTGAAAAATGTTCAAAATTGCCTTCTATACCCCAGTTTGTTTTCTGTTTTCCTTCTGAATATGCTTTGCTATGCATCAACATCACACTGCCAATCTTCATTAGTAACTGGTAGATCTTCCCCTTCTTCCTCCTATGAAATTCCCTTCTAAAATCAAATTCAATACAAATTTTCCCCGTGTTAGGTTGAGGTGGCTTGTTTGCTGTAGGGATCACAGGTAAGTCACAAGAGGGCAGCATGAACTCAGCCGAGGGCTGCTCTGTCCCTTCGATTAGGGAAGAAACTCCAATTTTACGTTCTCCTACAACAAAATAAAATATGATGAGACACTCGTGTTACTTTTGCCACTTCTTTTGCTTTGGAAGCTATTGTTTAACTGAAGTATTAAACCATTGCTTTTAACGGAAATGCAAAAATGCCCTGGTTGGTTTTTTCAGCACATAGCACAGTGAAATTCCAAGTCAACACTGCAGTACAGAACAATCTCCTGATGTAAATGGTTTTTATAGGAAATGCACATTTGCTGGCATGGAAGTCAGATACTACTATGATTTCTTTCTTTACTGAGCAATTCTAGAAAATGCAAAGCACGTATAAGAAAAAGAGACCTCAAACTATAATATTTGTGTTTTTGAAAGAAAGTTGCCATTTATGGGGGTGACTTTCCAGTATGAAAATGCACTCAGTTAAGCTAAACATCAAATAGATAAACAAGGCTCCTTGGTACGATTTTTAAAAGAAAGTGAATTTGCTGTTGTTTGTAGTATATCAGTCACCTCTTGAATTTTGAAAGTGTGATTTATGCAAGGAAATTGTTTGGGGAAAAAAAGCAACACCCACACCAGCACCCCTCCCAAAAAAAAAGAAGAGAAACCAAACCAAAACATGAAATTTATCCCTGTAAGATGTTTCTGTGAAATGTGGCTTTTGTCCAGTTGCTGCTAATGCAAGTTGTAACAGTGTAATGTGGGAGTCTAGTGTTTATATGTTGCATTCCTGAGATTTAGTCAAAATAAGCCTTCAGGGGCTACAGTAGCATTTCTGTGCTTTATCAGGCTGTGTCTCAGCAAATGAAGGAGGGAGCTGTTAAAGGTTTGTTTCTGTCGGATTTGTTTCTATTATAAATATTCCCAAGGTTCAGTTTAACACCTTTTGTTTTCAGTCTGAGCTGTGCTGCACTTACTCTTTCCTTTCTCCCTCTCCAAATGTACATATCTCAGCTACAAATTACCCGCCTGGAGGTTATAGAACTGTCAGTCCTGCAGTTATTCATGTTTTTTAAAAAAAATTTAAACTGTTAACCAACTTAGAAGTCCCTTAGATATAGAAACATTGGGAAGAAATTCTCACTACTGAGGTGAGGGGTTTTGGCAAAGGGAGTTAGAAGAGATGCCTTGAAATGTGTTGAGAAGGAGTGAGAGGTTGAGCAGGTATGAACAAGGTTAGGTTCTGCTTTCCTGACTTTGCTATTAGACCCTGACAATGTCCAGGAACCCCCTGCTTTGTACAAGAAATTCTGGATTATGTGGTGCCTGAGACTACGAATGAGTGCCAGCTGACATCTATTTTTCATCTAATGAAAAAAGAAGAGAAAATTATGCCCAAGTTACAGATATCCTCATTCTGTTCCCTGTGACTCTCCAGTAGATATATCTTTATGGGCAGCACGTGGCTTTTTGCAGCACCTCCCAGGAGCTCCATGCTATAAGATCATCCATCCACGGATGAATCAGATGCCCTAATGCTGGAAAAATGATTTGTTAAATTATTTGCCAAACACACACCCCAGACCAGCAGATTTTAATCGCTTCAGCTCAACCTGTGCTCTGTACACCTTCAGAAAGTTGCATGTTTTTATTGTAGGACAGAGAGATGTTATCTGGGGTCTTTTGTGAGGAAATGTGTTTTACTGACTGTGCAGTCCCTGGGGCTTATGGAGCAGCAGCTCCATGTCTGCACTGCTGAGGAGAACGGGGAGATGGTGCAGATGGGTTTGGGGTAAAGCAAAGGCCACAAGCCCATTCGAAAACTTAATAAAATACCTGAAATACTGTGTGGGGTGCACCTCCAAACTGCATCATTTTAAAAAACAGCAAAGGAGTGCAAGTGCAGCCTGTCCAGGAGCTGAGTGTTAATGACTGGTTGGACCCACTCTTGCTTCCCTAACAGGGACTAAACATTCTGCTTTTGTCCCAGCAGACGCAGGGCCCTGAGGATACGGGGAGGAGAGAAAGGGCTGCTGCACTTTATAGGGCATCTGGGGACAGGCATGGGAACTGCTGTGCTGGAGAGCTGATACACCTCATAAACTGGAAGTGTTGATGGACAATTTCAGTGATATTCTTGGTTGAAAGGGTGTGAAATACAGGGAGAGATGGGAGCTGGAGTTTTATTTAGGAACTAAGATGGATGTGTTTGGTAAATACCAGTCTGGGTAAATCTATTAAACCCATTTGCTGTAATTGCATACACAAATGTTCAAAGGCAGCAAGGGCAAATATTTGGCATTTGGAAAAATAAGATGATAAAAAAGCAGATGGCTATAAATCAAAATTAAATTTAGCAATTAATTAAATTTTGTATTGGGAACTGTAATCTGCCTGATAGGAAGACATAATCCACTTGATAGACTGTACCTGTGTGCTGAAAGACGAGCTGCTGGCTGAACAGAGAGCTTTGGCTGGAACTCAGGGAAAAAAAGGAGGGTTTATGCCCTTGGGAGAAGGGGCAAGGAACTCAGGAGGACTCTTAGGATGTTGTGAGGTTATGTAGGGAGAAAATGAAGGGCCAAGGGCCAGTTAGAACTTAATCTGGCTACTGCTGTAAAAGAAAATAAAAAGGTTTCTATAAATACATTAGGAACAAAAGGAGAGTCTCCATCCTTTATTGGATGCAGGGGCAAACGTAATGACAAAGGATGAGGAGAAAGCTGAGGTACTTGCTGCCCTCTTTGCCTCAATCCTTAATAGTAAGACCAGTTGTTCTGTGAGTACCCAGCCCCTCAGCTGGAACACGGTGACAGGGAGCAGAATGGTGCCTCCATAATTCATAAGGAGTTGGATAACAACCAGCTGCAGCCCTTGGACATGCTCAAGTCCATGGGGCTGGATGGGGATCCTGCCAAGGGCACTGTGGGAACTGGCAGAAGAGCTCACCAAGCCAGTCTCCATCATTCACCAGCAGTGCTGGATAACCAGGGAGGTCCAGCTGACTGGAAGTCAGCAAATGTGAGGCCCACCTGGAATTTTGTAACTACATGTGCTTCAGAAAATAATTTTTTGTTTGTGCAGAAATCTGTACAAGCTCATTCCACTGCTTTATTATTTTTTCTTTTTATGTAACAGGTTGATTGTTGGAGCCAGCTGTATCCTTTGGAAAAGCTGTGGTGATCTGTAAGGAGCAAAGCTGTCTTCACTATGGAAGCTCAATTTAGGCAGTTCCCTTCCTCATGCTGAATAGTTGAGTTGGTAGGAGACTAGAACATTTTTCTATGCAGTAGCCTCATGGAAATTAAAGTCAGCTCAGGATAAATTCCCAGGATCTCAAGACCAATGTTAACTGTGAGGAAAATATTCCAAGACTTCCAAGTTTTATCCTGTGTAACAAAAGCAAGCTGAAGTTGTTTATGTGAGGAGAGCTTGGTATGTTGAGGTAAAAAGCCCACTTGTATACTGCCCTTTACATTGTGTTTGCATGAAATCATTGTTTCTGTTTCCTCAACTGGTGCTTCCCCAGATGTTTCCCTCGAGTGTGCTGGTTTTCTAACAGGCATTGGGTTGGACACTACAGTCATGATGAGAAGTATTCCACTTCGTGGCTTTGATCAGGTAGGTATGGAATATCTTAGATCCCCTCATATACCAAATAAATCATATCTCTTGATGCTCAACACAGAAAAGTGCACTTTAGTTGAAAACAAGATTGAAAAGGTTCAGAAGCAGGGGAGACATTTATGCCACTGCTAAAAATATTAGACACTATATTTAATCCTGAATTTCTTGGAGTTACAGATTTTTAAAATAAATGATTTGACTTAACGTGAAATAGTTCAATGTTTGTTATGATAGATATAAATAAATCACTAAGGTGAAAGTCTGTAATGACATAGGAACTGGAAATCTTGACTGTACCACTTCAAAAATAATGGTGGGTATAACTAAGTAAAAAAATGTATAGCTTCCTTAAAACTAGCCTGGATTCCTTAAAACTGGTGGCAAGGGATTGCAAAACGTTGTATGAGATTGGTTCTTGGGATCTGCACTCATCGCTGAGGAGCTCTACACCTGTAACTGCATGAGGTCTGAGCCAGCAGAGAGGTGGGTGGGTAAAACACTTGGTAAAACACAGCAGGGCTTTCTCTGAGAACTTGATCCTTTGTAGGCAGGAAGAGCACAATGGACACACCAAAGTTAATGAAGTATTAATAGAGATAAAATAATTATGGTCAGTCTGCAGCCACCTTGAGTCTGATGGAAACTAGTGAGCTCTCGTGTTTCAGGAGGCACATCCTGCAGTTGCCTTCAGATTAGTTAATGTCAAAGTTCTGCAGGCAGGAGCTTGCATGGAGTGGTTCTGTGTGAGTGGGTTTGTGATAATATCCTTTAAGTAATAAACATATTCTTTAACAAAGTGCAACCTGGATTGCTGCAGTCAAGAGCACTGACATCTTTGGATAAACCTGTCAATGTGACACTTTACTGCTTGAGTGTGGTGTGGTGTTATTTCAAACAGACTCTTAGGACAAAAGCATTACGTATTTCTCTTTTGTGGTAGAGCTTTCCATGAAACCTTAGTGATTCATAGTCATTGCAGAGAAATGTCAGGTGTCATGGCAAAGGGAAATATTTTTCTTCCATTGTTTTATGGGAGTATTTAACTTTCATCAAACTACCAGAAATTGCTCTTAATGCTATTTTTTGTATAAACAACAAATGATTTAAAAGCAACTGTTCTATTCATGTAGTGTTTTGCTGTTTTGAAAATAATCTGAGTTTTCAGATGTAGGTGCCTTTTGGAATGGAGTTGCAGGTCATGGTGGCTCCATGAATTATCCTGTGTTGGCAGTGCAGAGTAAGGGAGTGACAAGGAATGTCTGAAATGCACAGTGTGTTCACTGGATTTTCCTGAGCACAGCTGAAGGAGGGGTTTATGTTAAAAAGGTCATATATTTAAGAATAAACATTTTTTCCCTTCTCAACAGCAAATGGCATCTTTAGTAACTGAGCACATGGAATCTTATGGCACAAAATTTTTAAAGAGATGTTTCCCAACCAAAGTTGGAAAATTGGAGAGCAATAGATTGCAAGTCACCTGGAAGAATACTGACCTGGGCACAGAAGAAACAGATGTCTTTGACACAGTGATGTGGGCAGTAGGTAAACGTGATTCTCTTAACATTTATTTGCAATGCTTTCCCTTCGGAAAATGAAGACTCTTCACCATGTTGTACAGGGCCAAACAGGCCCCTACTTTTCTATATGTGAAATGCTCGGCAACCAAACACAGAGTTGTTTAATTCTCTTCTTGCATGCCTGGCTGGTTCTTTTACAGTCTAAAACCACATAAAAGCTCCAGTGAATGGAAGAAGTCAATGATGACTTCTCTGTTTGCCTGAGCTGCAATAAATGGGAGACCATCTAGTCTTCCTCACATTTACTAGAGAGTATGAAGATGAATTCCAGGAAGCCCTGTGGTACAGGTAGTGTTCTCTAAGTCCACAGTCTTGGTTGATTCATGAAGATATTCACTACAAGTGCATATTTGTCCTCTTTGAGAGGCTACCTTTTCTTTTTTCTACACTGCCCCTTAAGTTTGTTACTGCAGCCATCATCCAGTTCAGAGAAAAATCCAAGCTCATTGCTGGGAACCTTGAAGGGCTCTCCTGGTTGAGACAGCTGTTGTCTAGGATGGAAAGAAGAGCTATTAAACTGAAATAATGAGGAAAAAGATCTTGTTTTAGTGTTAATTATAATGGGTTACGGTTGCATGATAGACAGTTGTAATGTGACTCCACTCCCTGTGTTACCTTGTGTCATAGATTTGAGTTACAATCCATATTTAGGAATTGAAAAATGAGCAGTTCGAGGGGTTGAGGGTTTGTGTTGCCTTTTCTTTTGGTGTTCAGATTGGCACTCCACCCTTAAGGATTAAACACATTAACATTTCGAGCTGGTTAATTGATGTGCAGTCCATATGATTCATTGTTTTGCTCTCTATCAACACACCCACACCAGGTGTCTCAGATAATAGGCTGGGAAACTTGGTGGTGTTGAGGATTTCCTGTCTGCAGATGTGCCACTTACAATACTGATTGAAGCAAGTCAGCTTGTAGTTAGTTAAAAAGCAGCCGCTGCTGTTTGTTAACTAATTGTAGCCTGAATTATAGCACATATTTCTTTATTTTTGGAAGTGCATTGTGGAATTTTAGTAGGATTTAATGAGTAATGTTAAAAAAATTTACTAACAGTGGGACATAGTTTGATAGGCCACAGTAGTATCTCTTAAGGTAGGCCCTTTAAAAAATTGCTTTTTGCTTCTATGAGTAGGGTTTTTTCCTTTTAGAATGTGTGATTTTCTGCTTGTGTGGATAAGCCAATAAAAGCAGGTACAATGTTCTCTTTGTTTTTCTGGAGGCTTTTTTTAACTAGTCAAAATATTTGAGGGAGGAAAAAAATCCTCTCATTTAGATACATTTTAATGTAATTTAAAAGTTTCAATCCAAAGTTTTTGTAGGTAACTGTCATGGAGCCTGTGCTACCTTGCTGAGTGACTACACTGATATATTCCAGCTCAGTGAAAGAGCTCATTCTTGACCTTGATTTAATTCTGCCTGTCTAGCTCTGTAATGTCCTTCTGTCTTACTAGAGCTGTCTTCTGCTTTTTGAGAAATTTCCTGAAACTATAAGATTTTGAGACTTTGGTCTTTGTTCAATATAGAACCAATAAACTTTTACACAGTATTCTCCCTGTTGTTAAGGACACACAACAAATGTCTGTTAGGTGCCTCATGTACCCGAGCTACAGTGCAGTGGTGAACGTGGGCATGTACAGAGTGAATGTGGGGTCTCCATCCAGGCAAAGGGGGAGACTGACACCTTTATAAACAGATGCAACTGCTGAGCTGCAGCAGATCAGGCTTTGTAGGGTGGGTTTGTTGTAGCTGAAACCTGTGGATTGAATTCTGCAGTTCCAAATGGGTAATGTGGATATGTATAAAGAGAGATGGGAAACAGTATTTCTGTCGAATTTGCAACAAACGGCACAAGATCACAACTGTAACTGAAATCTGATTATTCACAAAGTACTTAGAAAATATGCCAAGTCACTGTGTCTCTGATGGGGTCTTATTTTGTGAGGAGCAACACTGAGTCAGTGATTAAACTGAGCTGGTATTTACCAAATATCCTGGAATTAGTTTGGCAGAGAATGCGAGGTAGTGCAATGCCACTAAACTGTGAACAGACAGAGCTGTGACCAGCAGGAGATGTTAAGTTCAGCTTTACTAAAATGTTCTCCCTGATGAGAGCAGTGGAACAGCCATTCTCATTTGTAAACTTAGAGGAATGCCAGCGTGTCTTTGAAACAATATTAACTTTGCTTTAAAAATAATTGCAGCTTTAGCCCCGTGTAAAGCGGAACAGGTATCAGGTGTTGCACATCATGTGCACGTGACACATCCTTTGTGTCACACTGGATATTTATTTTGTTGTGCAGTAAAATAAGATCCTCATTGTTCAATATCAACTAAGGGTTAAGTACATAACTCTTCTTTTAATAGTAGTTTTCTTCAAGTCTTACAACCAAACTGGTGTGGATTAACTGGGGCAACAGGAATTTTGTTTGGAGATTTTCTTTGAAAAGTCCCATATGGTAAAATATTGCTGTGATTTCCTGTGAGCATATCTCTGCCAGTCCCTACAGAAAAGGGGGTGGGCTTTAGATTTTTCTTGGCAAACAAAATCTTGCCATCCAGTTTTTAACCTTTGAACTATTCAGTGAAAAATAATGCACCTTGGTTGATCTCAGACGACTGTTAATGTTGATGTGATGTGGTTTGCTGAGGCTCTTTGGTCTTTGTTCTGGGCTTCCCATGTCTGCCTCTCATATTAATTTAAATTCATTACTGTCTTGGTAAGATATGGTTTCTGCAATCCTAATGAAAATTGTCATTCCCATTACATCAGCCAGTTCTTCTAGGTTTTTTCTCAATATCTAGTTTTAATGACATTCAGTCAGGCTTTATTCAACAGGGCTGTTTTTAATGTGCTAGTCATTTGTTTGCATTGAAGGAGACCTGGATGGTATTTTCCCTTTGTTTAACCCACCCATAAACTTTGAGTGTAACTCTTTACCTTATGCTACTTGTTTTACCAGCTTGTAACTACAAAAATTGCTTATTCATGTTGAGGAGAAGTTGGATGGTAGGCTGTGCCTCTAACCTGTGTGTGAAGAAGGTTTGGAATTGAGAACTACGTATTTCAGCACTGAGGTTCTATTTAAGTTGATAGATGATGGCTGACATTTACCTGAGTGGTGGTGTTAATAAATTTTAAAATGGTGGAAAACGCTCCAAAATAATTCCTTGAAACTGGTATAGTTACTGTGACATTGTCTTCTGAATTCTGTGATTAAGAGGCTGTGGAAGACCCCTTATAAAGTTCTGCAATCAGCTGCCCCTTTGTCACCCTGGGAGATCTTACTGGACACTCTCACTCGTCATCTGCTGCTGCTCACCTGACTGTGCCTGTTCCTGTGGTTTCTTACGAGTTCAGCTGCTTTGGTCACCACCACTGCAGCTCCTACACCTGAAGTCACAGCAGCTCCTGCTGCTTTCTCCTTGTTCTGTCTGCTGGGATGACCAGAGCAGGAGGGGGGACAGAAATGCCACATCACTATCCAGCCACTCCTGCAAGTGTCTGAGATGGTGCTTCAAGCCATCTCCTGTAAATAAACTGGCTGTGTTGTTGGACTTCACAAAAACAGATCAAAAGCTGTTTTTTCTTTTAAAGTTAAAAGCAAACGGGGACAGACACTGAAAGCAGGAATCTGTGTGGTTTTCATGGCTGTGTGGTAATTGTGTGGGTTTATTAAAGATGAGATTATGATGTATTAAGAGGTGCAGGAGGCAGGTAACCTTTTGAAGGGTCACATTTCAGTTGCACATTTCCTCTGTATGTCTGGTGTAATATTTTGCTGTTTTGCATGAAAACTAAATCTTATCTTGTGTCTTATACAATCACACACTCACATTCTTTGGTAGTCTTGGGGCAGGGGACATTTTCAAAGTAAAAGCACTTGTGCTGGTTTTAGGGAAAGGATGTGTGCCTGGTAACATTTAGCACAGGTGTTTTAGAAATAAACTATAAAGCCCTTCTTTCTTGAAGCTGTAAATGTAAAAACTTAGGAGTTATGGGCATGAAACAAATGTCCTACTGAGAGATGGTGAGAACTGATTCTATAATACAAGTAAGTAAATGTTGGGAAATATCAGAATTTCTTGAATTTGACATTAAAACTTACCAAGACACGTTGTGTAATTGTGAACCAAAGCTACTGGATTTGAGATGAAACAAGATCAGTAAGTGTAATCCTGGCTTATGGAGGTGAGCCAGCATCAGGCTAAAGGCCAATAAAGCTTCAGTTCAGTGTTTTAAACTTTCATTTTTGCTTTCAGAAACAATATTTAAGCTGTAAAATTGGGAGAGAAATTTCACTGTGAGTAGCATCACACTTTTCTGTAACTCTTAGCTATTAATACTGAGCTGTACAGATGTTAAAATAGCCTGGAATGGAAAGGTTAAGTGTTACCCTGCAGATTTGATAAACTCGGCTGTTGTTGTCACAGATCTTTAAATGACTCTATTGACAGGTTTTTTTCCTCTTTCGGGGCCTGCCATTGCGTGCTAAGCTTTTCTCTTGGCTCTGCCTGGCAGGAAAAAGGGGAAACTCGAAAACCCCATTAGTTGTCCATTTGCAGAATACCCAGGCTTTACTCTCAATACACAAAGAAATACAACGGTAGGAAGTTGTTTCACATCCGAGCCAAGATAAGGTCCTGGAGGTTTATTATTTTTGTTGCCTGATAGCATCAAGACTGGGGAGCAGGGGGCAGAGAAGGAACAGCAGATCAACATCCCATGGGGACAAGAGAAGGGAAGACAGACAGATAGCCAAGTGCCGACAGCTTCAGTCAGTGCTCCCAGAGGAAGTGTTGGTTTCACCAGATGAAATTAATACACAGAAGTCTTTACAGAGGCATTCAGATGTGACATTGTTTGAGGGGCCTGGCTATATGGCAGATGTATAAAGCAGTGAATCATATGTTTACATATAATTAGGTCTGTATTGACAAGCCAGGTTTTCCTTTTGTTTAATAATTTCCTACATTAACATCAAAGAGCTTGTTTTTATAATGGAAACACATTTCCCTTTTTGTTTTGCTTTGCTATAGCTCTGTATTAACATCAAACACAAATCATGACTCGCCCAAAGGAGACCTATAGATGTAGATGCATATCCAAATGAAGGAACTTTTTATAGCATTGCATGTATTTTAGGTAATTTTTAATATGTGATCTTGTGTGTCCCTACAAATGTTGGCAGTATCTGGTAATTCCACTGTGCTTATTAACTTTCAAATACATTTGAAAAATTGGATAGGATTTAAAATTCCAATTTCTGGCTTCAGGATTGCTGCCTTAAATAGTCTGTATAAAGCTCAGTCTAATGTTAATGCTTCGCTGGTCTAAGTAGTTACTCTGCAGAAAACACTACAAAAGTGTATTTTTTGAAGATGATATAATTGGGTATCACTGGAAGAAGAAGCTGTACTGACATCTTAAGTTTAGTAGGATTTTACTCATTTGCTTTTAAAAACATTTAAAATAGTGTTTCTAAACTACAGAAACCGAGTTAACTGAGATAACTAACTCAGCATTAAGGACTTCAAAGCAAAGTTGATAAAATTTTTCATCCAAGATGAGGGAACTAAAGAACCTTTAAGATAAATGTATTCTGATATCAAGAAAAGAGAATTTCAGAAGTGTTGTCCTCCATATTTTTGAAGGATAACTTCATCTGGAATAGTCTGTTTAAAGACAATAGTGATCAAACTCCTATAAACAAAATCATATCAATACTTTCCACCTTTGCAGCTTTCTCAGGATAAGTTTTGTCATGTTTCTGCTTGGACTGTTAAATAACACAAAGTTCTTGGAAACCCACAGTGAAGGACAGCAGCTTTTTGGATTGATACTGCTGAAGATTTTCAATAGCTTTTACTGTAATTACTTCTTCCTTTTTTTTTCCCCTTAAGGCCGAGCCCCTGACACCAAAACGCTCAATTTGGAGACAGTCGGTGTGAAAACTAATTCTGAAACTGGAAAGATCGTTGTGGATGCCAGTGAAGCTACTTCTGTTCCTCACATTTATGCAATTGGAGACATAACTGAGGTACTGAGTCTACATAAACTATTTTACAATAACAGGAAGCCAACTTTGTTCCTGGCTAATAACTAGTCCCCAGATGTCGTCATGCCCCAGCCTATATCTGAGTGTTTTGCACTTTTTCACTTGGCAGAGCTGTGGTGTTTGTGCCAGGCACCTGGGCCAGTCATTTCCGTCACATGGAGCCTGTGAAGTACCTCAGCACGAGAGATTATTACTGATGTTTATCAGGGAAGGCATCATTGGTCAGAGGCTAATAATGATGTCTTTATCACTTCAATTATCTTTCTAATAATGTTTTTGTCACTTTAGACATATGACTTCACACTGCTGCTGAGTGCTGAGTGGAAGCAGTTCACAGGTTCTTACCTTCTGGAGCAGAATACACTTACTGGGAACGACTGTCTCAAGTTCTGTAATTCCATTTGTAGTATTTTGGATGTTAATTGAGACTAATCATGAAACACCTTTTCAGCTGATGCCTGATGGAAAATGCTCCTGACAAAAATATCTTCTACTTGAATAAGAAAAAGTAGTTGCTGAAAATACTAAAAGCGTTTGACTTTTGAATGTGATTTGTGAATGTTTATGCCAAGTACACACATGGTATGTAGGTTTTTGTTTGTTTGTTTTGTAAGGAGGGGACATTAAAACTTAAGCAAAATAACTTATTATAGAGGTGAAGGCAGAATTCTATGGCCTTATTCTAGTGCTGCTAACAATATATGTGACAGGAATGTCTTGTGATGATCAAAGTGCACTCAAATACTTTCCATCCCCCAGTTTTTATTTTACATAACAGCCCAGGGTATTTACTGCAAGTTGGGCATCTTCAAAAATGTTGGGCAGTATGTAGAACACAGAAGTTGGACATTGGATGATACAGAGTTCTCCCACCTGTTGTTGGACTGTTTGGATTGAGGACATACCCTCCTATCAGGATTGGTTTTCATGGAGTGCAGGTCTCTGCTTTACAAGTCTGGTAAATCTAAATACTGTGGCAATATCCAAACATCATATAGGGCATAATTTCAGAGACCTTTCAAAGATTTCTCATTCTGTCATGTTTAAAATCTTCTAAAAGTCTCTCAAATGTATAAATTCTGCAGGTGCTCCGAGTTTCTGAAGAGGTGTAACAGGTTAGATAATGTCTTGGGAATAGCCCTGCAGATTCTGACTGGGCCCTGGAACTGCCAGAGAGAGTTAAATCTCATAAATCTGCTGACCACTCCTGACCTCTTCCCTCTCTGTAGACCTGTGTTTCTTCCTGTCTGTCTCCATATTCATGTGAATGACTTGTCATTTCCTTTTAAATTGTGTTAAAACTCTTTCCTTCTCAGGTATTTCTCCTTTTTTTTTTTTTTTTTCCCTTACACCTCACTCTGCACAACTTCTCTGCCCTCCCCAGTCGCTCAGAGCTTTGGGATTTTGTAGAGTTCCTCTCCTTTCTTCTCCCCTCACATGCAGGTTCCCTCAGTACTTGTCACTTCTTGCTCTGGGATATTTCCTAACGTCCCCTTTCTGATCACAGTGACCTCCTCCACCTGCCTGTCCCTGATGTGCCTTGGTTGGGCCTCCTGCTTTCCAAACTTCTCTTTTTAATTTCATCCCAGAAGCAGTTGTTAGAGGGAGGCAGTGCTGGCAGGTCTTAGATTCTGTTGCTTATTTTGCTGCCAATCTGCAGTGTTATTTCGGGCAAGTCATTTCCTTCTGGGTGCTTTTTGTCTTCTGCCCTTTGAGGATTTAGTTAAGTAAGAAATACAAAGTTGGAGGCAGGATGCTCCGCTCTTTCCTATTCTGGATCTAAAAAATCATGTCTTCATTCATTTCTCATTATCATTTTGTTGTTAAAACTTGGATTTCCTTTTCCTGCTTTTGTCCTTTTTAGTTCAGATTTTTGAACTTGAGTTGTTCAATAGACACTTGTAAATGTAAGTGTTAAAAACAGCAACAGTGTTCTGTACTGTGTCCAGTGTGCAAGTGGGGAAAAATGAAGAATTAAATCAGTGCTCTCTAGAAATATTCTCTCAAGTTTTTATCTGCCCTTGGGCTCCATACAGGGAATTAAAGAGCTCACAGTATAGTACACATACATTACAGTGTTTAGAAATAAAAGGAATTACTGCCACTGTCTTATCTGACTCCAGTACAATGTGAGCCATGTGATTCCACTTGCTAAGTAATTTAGTTTATTTTATTTGAATATTTAAACGAATTTTGCATTTTTAATAATTTTTTTAAAGCAGAATTAATTTAGCTAATGCATTTCATTGGCATGGGAACCAGCACTGACAGACAGTTCTGTGTTTGTCCCATCTCCAAGCACACCCACGAGAATTGAGTGTGTCCTGCTGAGAACCACAAAGCTGCAGAGCTTGGCCTGTGGGACCTTCTGGGTGTGACCTACCAAAAAAAGCACAGGAAGGGGAATCTGCTTTGCCTTGAGACAGCATCAATGATCCCTAAGATTCATTATAAGAATATGATTATTTTTTCCTCTGGTGCTCCTGCTCTGGATTTCTCTTTGCTCTGCTCTCTCCTGTCAGTTGTTTTTGTTACCCTGAAGTGCTTTTGCTCAACCCTTTGCGAGGGGTTCCCCAGCTCTCCTCCCAGCTTCACCACTCCACCTGAATAGACACTAAATTGCTGCCAAATAGCAAGGACGACTGGGTTTGTTTGAATTCAGTGCCCTGGCTGCAGGCAGGGAAGGGGCAGGAGAGTTTCCTGATGGCTCAGAATGACTGTTTTCATTTGGGAGTCAGGCCCAGCTGGTACCAATGGGAAACTATGTGTGCAGGGGTGTCTTGTTGCACCCTTGTATGACAAATGGAGTCCTAATGTTATCCAAGCTGATCATTTGGAGAAAAGGGGGGAGAAAAATCTCCCAGGCATCGTTCAGTTTGTCTACCCTCCAAAAACATTTTTCAAGCTTTGACAGAATATTATTTTCAAATGACATGTGAAATTGCATTTCAGCGTTTTCACCTTCTGGAATCAGGCTGAGGAAGATCAAGCTGGAAATTCAGTTTGCATTTTTGTTTGTTTGTTTCAGTGCTGGTATAAACTCTGTGTGTTAGAAGTCTTCCTGCAGTGGTGTTCTTGTTGAAAAGCATGGCACACACTCTGAAGACATTCCCACAGAAGGAGGTTTGTCAGATGGTCAGGCCGCTCTACATCTGTCATATTTCAAAGGGTGTTATAACAAAGATGTGTAGAGAAGGTGGAATGTACAGTATGTTGCTTTGAATGGAAATGAGACCAAAAAGAGTTGTGTCAGAACAAACACACATTACTTCAAAGCTTTTTAAACTCTCTGAGGAGCCATCTCGTTTAAATGTATAATACATTGGAGGATTCTTATGAACAGTTCGTATCCATAATAATCAGCAGAGTAGTTCTACACATGACTGCAAAGTGAATGTTCATTTCAAATATTTACCAAGAAAGGTCTTTAAGTCATTGTTTATGAGAAATTGGGCTTTATCTGCATGGATGTTTTAGTAATTAGTTGGGTTTTATGGAATGCATGGCAGTGCTTTCACAATTTTATCTCTCGTTCCAATCTTCCATTCATTTCTGGAATGCCAAAACAACATCTGTATTTCCTGCTACAGAAATGATTGGCAGCCGCGTTTCGGGCAAATGTGTGTAAGGAAAAACAAATGGCAAACTTCATGTGGTAAATGATATTACAGACTTGAAAGTCAAAATGCTGGATTTGAAAAATTGTGGCTTGATGGATGTTAGAGAGGAGAAAAGGATAGACTTGCAGTTTGGTCATGAGCTGTGGAGGAAAAATACATTAGTCTTCATTAATGATTAGAATTGTAATTTCTGTTATCAGATTAGACGTAATCTTGTTTCAGTGTGGGTTTTTGCAACAGAACTTTGAAGTGGTTATTCGTACAGATAAAAGCACAAATCCCTAAATAAAAAAGCATAAATGCATGTTGATATGCAGTAATTGTGTATTGAAGGCAATGGGAGCTAATACCATATACAGAGTCTATCTAACACATACAAAAAAGATCAGCTGGGAAAGAAGAACGGATTCCAGTAAATGCTGAAAAACTTTAGAGTAATGAAAATAAATGAAAAAGTTTGGATGTGTGTGGTGGGGAATACTTATTTTCTGCTGAAAAGGGACTTTGAGAGCTTATTGAGTGATTGCCTCCAAGCTGGGCTTTGCAGGAGCCTGACACGTGTGGGATCTAAACGGGACCTGTATGAATTGAAACTTCACACATTTCACAAAGCATTCCATGTTGTCCTACAGAGGTGTTTCTGTTACAGTTTTCTTAGACATATCTCTACATCATTCCTTGTGGATTTGTGACCTTTTCCCTCATGTCAAACAAGCATCTTGATGGTGTGTCTTGGATGGTCTCTTAACTGATGGTTTTTTATTAGATTTGTGAATTTTCTTACGTCGTATTAACTTAAATGGAGTTGAAAATATTCCTTTGAAAATGCCTTACTTCAATTTGCCAAAACTTGCAGCTTCTTTAAAAGTAGCCCTGGAGTTCTGATGCTCCTGTGATATTGTGCCAGCACTCAAAGTTAGGGATTCTTTCACACCACATAGTCCTGGTTGGATATAAAGTATCCAGGACTCATGGCTTGAACTGGAGCATGGCCTGGTCATACCCTGCTATCATTTCATTTCTCACTCTCAGGAAATCAGCATTTGCCAAGAACAATCCTTTCCCAGCCCCTCTCTAACAGCAGAGCCCGAGACCAGGACCAGCTCACCCTGCAGGTCACAGTGCTCTGCACAAAATGCTGCTCTGCTTCTCCAGGCCAGCGCCAGCACAGGCACTCAGTGCCTACAAATAGCTACGTTTTGTGCCTGTGTTCTGTAAAAATGTGTCAAGACACATTTTTTTAAAAGGTTTGATGTTATAAAAGCACTGTTGATTTATATTAGGCTCTTCCTGCTTCAAAAAGACATCTGAAAAATTTCTTGGTGCCTTACTACGGGCAGAAAGGGAGAAGTGAATGGTTAGCATGTGAATATGTGCTGCTTTTTAAGAGGTGACGTGATAAGATAGAAAGATTTGACACATTCATGACATTTTTTCCCCCCATTAAGACAGATAGTGAACTCAGAGACTTGAAAGCATGTTTGGACAAAATTTTTTCCTGCCTTCTCCATTGGAGCCCTGGCTACCAGGCAGGAATTCCAAAGATTTGGCCTTCCTCTGACCATTGTCCCAGGAGAAATCCCTGGATGCTGCTTCTCCCTCAGTTAAAACAAATCCTTGTGCTCTCTCCTTAGGGCCGTCCTGAATTAACACCCACAGCAATAGCTGCAGGAAAGCTGCTGGCTCAGCGCCTTTTTGGCCACTCCTCAGAACTGATGGACTATGACAATGTGAGTTGTTATTTCTTTTTTCAAGAATAAAAATCTTACACCTTTTTTTTTTTTTCCCCTCCCTTAAGAAGTTTTAAAGGAATTGCATTTTGTCATCTGGAATCCAGCTGTGACAGTGGCCAAAGCCCATGTGTGTGACAGAGCTGCACTTCTCAGTCCTGCAGAGTTCTCCTGGTGTCTGAGCTGCAGCTGCTTCCCATGGTTCAACACTGACACTTTCTGTTTCTCCTGAGCAGGTGCCCACCACAGTTTTCACTCCCCTGGAATATGGTTGTGTTGGGCTGTCGGAGGAAGCGGCTGTGCAGTGCCATGGATCAGATAATGTTGAGGTATGAAAACGTTTGTAATGTTCTGTTTGCAGTCAGAGCTGCACTGTGAGGAGACACAATTTTCACTGTTGTGTGCCCAAAATCCTGTGTGTGCAGTGAGGGAGTTGGTGTCTCCAGAGGTGCTCAGAACTTTAGTAATACTGCAGCGGGTCCCAGAGGGAACTGTTACCTACTGCACTTAAAATTATTCATAGCTTCAAAATTATGTGACAGTTTTAGCTGCCATTTTAGCAAGTAATAATGTGTGGCATCTTTAGAGTCATGCTTCTTTTAATTTTCAGAATTGCTGGTCAGATTCTTTAAGTTTTTGGGAAGTCCCCAGGAACAGTCACACAAGCTGCTTAGTGCCTGTGTGGCTGAAATGAATGTGCCTGGACATTGTATATTGAGAAAGAAATGTGTTATGGCACACCCAGCCCTCGGAGAGGAGGGGTCAGTTTAAGGTGCTGATGATGAACAAAATTGACAATCAATGCAATAAGACAAAATTCAAGGCACCTTTGAAAAGATCCATTGTGTTACTTTTGTTCAGTTACCTCAGGCAAATCATTAATGAAGAAATAAGAATTTCCTATTCAGAATGCAAAAATTACCATTTAAGTTGTGTTGTGGTTCACAGTATTATAGATACAGAAAAGTTCTTGGATTTAATTACTTTCAATAAACAAGGTATTGAAACTTCAGGAGAAGCTTAAAAATGTTTGTTTTTTCCCTATAATTTGGTGCACTGGTTTGAGTAATATTATTTGTTATTTGTATTTTTGGTTTTGTTTTTAATCTAATGATTCTCTGAGATCTGTGTTACTGTGCTTTCCATATTTTTCTTTAAAATAATGAACACGTTTTAAGTAAATAATTTTTTTCTATAATGGTATAAAGATGTAATAATAATAGTCATTGTAATAGTAAATAGCAGTTTTGGACATAACAATACTCTAACACAAAATGTTTCTGTTTTTCCTACCAGGTGTTCCATGCCTATTATAAACCCTTAGAGTTTACAGTGGCTGAAAGAGATGCAACTCAATGCTATATGAAAGTGAGTTTTGTTAGCTTTTAACTTGCTTTTAACTTAAAACAAGAGGTACAGTACAGCCAGCTTTAGAGAGGACTGGAAAAAAACATCTCAAGATGGATGAGATATTTTCTTGGTGACAACCTGTTTCTCTATTGTGACTCCAAATGTTTAATATCCATTTAATATCCCATTTCATCTTGAAACTGCTTTACAGAAATCAGCATTTTTCAGAGATCCAGTTGCTTCAGTGTTGAAAAGGTTTTTATGCACTTGGCCATAGTAGAGAATCCAAGATAAGGTGAATTGTAGTGTTGGTAAAATATAAAATAATTTTCTTTTTCTTTCTTTTCTCCTCAACATCAGCAGACAAACTTTTTTGCATAAATAGGTCCATCAGTTATAAGATATAATATATTGTTTTTGTTACATAAGAGATGTCCATTGTCAATAGGTAGTGAAATCTACTTTAGTACAGTGGTAAGTGTCCCCACCTGGTGTGTGGGAGACCCGGGTTCAATTCCCGCCAGGGAGATAGTGTTAAGAGTTGGACTCGATGATCCTTGTGGGTCCCTTCCAACTCAGNAAACTTTTTTGCATAAATAGGTCCATCAATTATAAGATATAATATTATATTGTTATTGTTGCATAAGAGATGTCCATTGTCAATAGGTAGTGAAATCTACTTTAGTACAGTGGTAAGTGTCCCCACCTGGTGTGTGGGAGACCCGGGTTCAATTCCCGCCAGGGAGATAGTGTTAAGAGTTGGACTCGATGATCCTTGTGGGTCCCTTCCAACTCAGAATATGTTTATGTAAGGACCCTTTATGTAAGTTGAGCCAGTTTTTCTGACTGTATTTTGTCCCAGCTGTGTGTTAGTACCTTGCCTTAAGTGTCCCAAGTACCGGCACAGCTAAAGTGATGCTGATTCATTTTATGTTTTCCCTTTGAATTATGTCAATGAAAGTAAATATTTGTGGGTGAAGTGGTAATATGCATCATACTGGATATAGTCCTTACTAAACTCTCAAAACACATAAACATTTGACTCCAGTGTTTCCAACTCTATGGCAAGACAATTTTTTCTTTAACTCCCCAATATCTAAATCAGGATTTCTGCTGTTCCTGGCATTCCTGAGGAAGGAATTCAAGCTTTTACTGAACAGCAGAACTTACCAGATTAGTGATGATTTAATGTTTGATGGGAGGATGCTGGGAGAGACTCACTTTCTTTTCCTAATTACAGTGTCCTTAAAGGAACTCCAGAGTTTTCATTAGGTTCTCTAATAAAAGTTCAGTGTGCAGTGACTCAGGTTCTCCCGGGTACTGATTAACTCACCCTCATATTTGGCTGCTGCCAAGGCCTGATTCCTTTTCAGGTTATGTGGCAGATGTGGTACATGTATCTCTCCAAAAATGCTGTCAGTGTTTACTGCCTGAATCACCAAGGCACAAAACGTCCTGTAACTGGCAGTGCTCCTGTGGGACAGCAGAGCTGATCAGCTGCTGGGAGTAACTGCCCGGCCTGGAGAAGGGCTGAGGTGGCCAGTCCAGGGAAAGGAACACTGGGCTGCTTGTTAGACAACAAAAATGTTTTGAGGATTTCATACAAATGACAAAGGATTCAATACCACAGATTATTGTTGTCAGTGGCTCCCTGAAGTCTGAAAGAAATACACTAATAAAGCTTCAGTTCAGGAAAGTGCTTGAGAACAGGAGTAGGTCCTGGTGAAGGCAGTAAGACTTAAGCAAGTGCGTAAGTTTTTGGCACACCAGAAGAGAACAGCTGAACTAGGATCTTGGGGCACTTCAGTTTCATTTAATTCATCTTCCTGCCTTATCTGTAAGTGCTCTGAGATGTGTGTAATGTATTGTTTTCAGATGGTGTGCTTACGAGGCAGAGAGCAGCGAATACTTGGCCTTCATTTCATTGGACCAAATGCAGGCGAAGTTATTCAAGGATTTGCTCTTGGAATCAAGTAAGTCCAAAAGAATGTCTCCAGCTTCTAAAGCCTGCTTCTTAAGTTATTGTAAGATTATAAAAGATAGCTGTCCAGTTTTGGCAACACTATAAAGAATGCATGCTTTTTGTTACTCTTTTATGAAGTATTGCACATATTTTCACTAAAAATACTGCAGTTCTTCATTAAGATGTATTGGATTTAGTTACTGTAATACTGGATACAGTTAAAGGACAACTGGGAAAAATATATTCTTGACTTGATATAGTTAAAGCAAAAAACCAAAATTGTGCATTAACGTACTAATGTTGGTTTTTTCAGTGTATCTTCTTTTGCATTCTCTGCCCAGGATAGGAAAGTTTTGCAAGCAATTTCTTTGGAAGAATATTTTTGCTTTTCATACAAACCTTTTTTACACCTGCCAAGCATTTCCTTTCCCAATCTCATCTTTAAATTGCTCCTCAAAAGCTCAGCAAGGACTTGCATGAATTCCTGTATATTTCTGAGGTATAAGCTAATCATAATATGTATGGTAAAAGAGAAATTTCTGTCGGATCATGGGAGAGGGGAGATCCTTTTCTTTGGGGCTATCTGGTAAATGCAATAACAAAGTTACCCTTTGTGATCTAATCTTGTGTGAGATTTTGCTCAAATACTAATACAGGAGTCCTCCCTCTGAACGAGTAAGAACTCCTGGATCCTCTCTGGTAAATGGAGAATTCCTGCTGTGCTTCTCGTGTGCTACAATTATTCCTTATTTGTTCTTTCATTTCCCTTCTTATTGCTGGCCCACATTTCTAGAAATGTTGATTTGTATATTTGCATGACTAAATTATAGTTTTTTAACTCCCTCTTTGAAGAAAGTAGTCTGGGACACAATAAATCACCCCCAGTTGTGGAGTTAGATCACTTTCCTAATTATGATCACCCTTTTATTGCAGTTTTAATCTTGCAGTCGAGAGTGACTTGCATAAATGAAAAGCAGAAAGCATTAAGAAGGCAGGACCACGAGTGTCATGTGAGGAATATCTTGGAAATCACTGATTGCAGTGTACCCTCAGTACACATTTTCAACATGTGTTTGTAGTCTGTTAATTGCCAGTGGTATAGATTCTAGAAGTACATTTTTTAGGATGTCATTGTTTTGAAGTTTTATCCAAAATAACCATTGAAAAGGAAGCACATGAAACAGGAGTTCTTTTCTGCATTGCTTGAGGGAAATTAAAACTTTAGCCACAGTCAGAGGTTTTCAGCAGGTCAGATTCTCGTGTTGGCTTCTATTGCATTTCACAAACCCAGAGCTTTCAGTGTGGAGCACTCACTGGAAGAGCTGCTGTTCTCTCTCAAGTTTTAAGTCTTGCTTCAGCCCCTCTGAAGGATGATTTTTCATCTTCCCTCCCCACTCAGCACTCCAGTAACACCTGGGCTCAGCAATGATCTTTTGGTGTGGGGACACCAGAAAGTATCTATGGCTCCATTCCTTGTATTTTGTAGTGGGAGATATGTAACATTATTCCATAGAGAGCTTAAAACAATTTTTAAATTGAGGCCATTTCAGGTATTCTTACAGCATGACCTGCCAGAATAGCAGCTCAAAGGAAGGTCATCAAATCTTAAGAATGTTATTGGACAAGTAAAGGAATTAAGCAAGTGGGATTTTAGCTCAGGGGGAATTTTGCTGTTTTTTTTTCATTTGGGTTGTTTTTGTTTTTTTTTTTCCAATGAGAGGCTTTTTTTCCTTCTGCTTATAAAATGTTCAGTGTAAGCACTAGAGACTTTCTGTAAGATCATGGAACAGTATTCTGGTATTACTTCCTTCAGCAGATTCTTTCCAGCAGTTCTAATTAATATTTTCTTCCTCTGTATGTATGTGTGCATTTTTTTCCATCTGGAGTTAGTGAAACACACATGCATGTACAAGAAAAGCTGAAGGTTGCAGTTTTGTCATATGTTTTTGCCATAGGCTCAGTTGTGACTTGGGGTAAATTGCTTCATTCTCTCTGTCTCAACTCTCTGACAATTTTTCCCTACCTCAGTGTTGGGCGTCTCCATATTGTGTAAGTGCCTGAGAAATAATAGACTGCATTGTTTGAAGAGTAAATGCAACTTCTCTGCCTGATAAAATGGACAAGAGCAGAATTACTTTGATGTTTGAGGACCTTCCATTTAAGTGAATGGCATTTGAGTGTTTGGATCTTTCTGTTTTTGTTGGTTTTTTGGTAGATGTGGCGCTACGTATCCTCAGCTGATGAAGACAGTTGGCATTCACCCCACCTGTGCTGAAGAAGTCACCAAGTTGCACATTACAAAACGTTCTGGCTTGGATGCAACAGTCACGGGCTGCTGAGGTTAAATACCATCCCTGGAAAGAAGGAAAAAAAGCACAAAATGTATTTCTAAAGAAAAGGGGCACTTAGAGTTGAACCAGCTTTAATGGTTCGAGTTCCAGTTTCGTATTCTCTCTGTAGACAGCTTTGTTCACACAGCTAAAAAAATTGTCTTTGCACCATCTCAGCTCTGAAACCAATGCAGTCCTGCTGCAACAAATCTTTCTCTTTCAAAGTGCCTAAAGCTCTTCTCCTGCTGGGAGCTAGGAAATAATCACAGTATTTTATATTTACATATCGCTGAAGCCAGTGACATCTGAGGCCGTCTGCAAAATCACAGTTTTCATTTGGGTTTCTCTGCTGGCCCAGCTGACAGAAGTGTCTCACATGATGTTGTGGCTTCCTGTGGGAGTTTGGTGTGATCCTCTGTCAGGAGTGCTTGGGGAGCTCATTACTGACCCTCAGGTTGGCTGCTGAGACTCTGTACTCACGAGCAGAAGCAAGTTCACTGAGTGTGTAACAATAGGTAAGCAGTCCTCTTTGGAATGTTTCCTTAAAATGTAGGAATTTCATAGAAATCCCCATCACTGAAGCTGTGCTGCTGCTGCTGGAGGATCCCAGTGGATTGATCAGTAGCAGCCTGGTCACAGTGTTGTGGTGATGGCTGAGAAGGAATGAGCTCAAAGGTGCTAAAGGAAGAGTTGAATTTTGTGGTTACTTCTCTGCCTACTCCTGAAATGTTCAGTTCAGTTCAGTTCAAATTAAATGGACACATCTCACAAATTACTGCATGAACAGTGTATATTAAGCAATGCTGACAAGCAGAGTCCAACTCACTAATAACCCAACTTATGCAGCACTTTCTGTTTTCTAGACTGCAGAAAAGTGGCTGACACACATTTTCTTGGTTTGATTTTAAGTCTTTCTCGTGGAATTGCCTTAGGCCTGGCTTTAACAAAATGTGTTACTGAAGGGACTCCATTAAATGGAGAAAACAAACAGTTGTGCTCACAACAAAGATACGTAATAATTACCTGCAAACTTTTCTTTTTGCACCCTGGCCAGTGTAAGAGAGCAAATTCCTGCTGATTTTCGGGCTCTCCAGAAGGGGGAGGTGCTGGCTAATCTGTGGCAGCGAGGAAACAAATCCCCCAGTGAAGCTGCTGTGCAGTCTGTTAAGGAGGTGCCCTGACCAAGGCGAGCACGGGACAATCTGCTCTGAATTTCAGTCGCACTTGTGATATTTTGATATAAAACGTCACATAGTTTCTTGCACCCTTTAGAGCAGAATAGTGGTCGTAGGAAAAGATCAGCTTGAGGGGAAACAGAATGTGTCCTTTTTGCAGTGTTTTGTTTGTGGAATTTGGTATTTTCATTCCAGAAGTGTTGCACAGTTTAGAAGAATAGTCAGATGGTCATGAGTATCTTTGCTGGTTTTAGTTTGATTGCTCTTTCATTGCTGCAGCACGGGTGGAAATTGAGACAGAAACAGAGAAACCATTGGACAAAAAGGGATCACAATTTCCTTGCAAAATACCATGTAACAGCATTTATCATACTCTCATTGATACTATAATATGTGTATTGAATTTTCAAATATTTATTTTAACAACAAAAGAAATCTTAAATTCTTTCTTATAAGGTTGCCTGATTTTTGGTCAATATTCCTGATCAATGAAATAGAAAGGATTGATGTGGTTTGACTTCAGGTGCCATTCCCTGTCAGATCTGCTGATGCCACTTTTCATCTGTGAAGTCATCCATAAGTCTGTAGTTGAAAAGAAATACTTTGAGTGGAATTGTAATTGAAACTACAATTTTGCAGCTGCCTTTAGAAGAGATGGTGAAAAATTATATCTTTATATAAATATGTGCATACCTGCACAGTCAAAAGTTTGTTTTCTGTAATAAAGGTCTGTGTGAGGATGATGCAGCCAAAAACTCTCGAGTAGATTTTCTCAGCTGTTTAAAAAAAAAGTTCATAGTAAATCAGGGTTTCTTAAATGTTTAATATTTCAAAACACTGAGATACAACCTAGCAGATTTTGCTGTGAGAAATGTCTCACCTTTGCTAAATTGTAATGTGTGTGCATGCAAGATTTTTTCCCTAGCCATTGCCTGGTTTAGTTCCTTTTGTTTCCCATAAATGAAAGCATTGGTGTTTAGCCATGTAAAATCAGCTTCTCTTCTCTGCCTTGTCAATGCATCCAGCACCAGGAGTTGTCTGTCCCAACAGACAAATCAATGGAAAGAAGAGTTAATTTCATTCATCCCAAAGCTGAAAATAATGATTTGGGACAGCAAATAAAGAGATCTGAAGGAAATGTGTCCTTAGTGTGTTAAACTAAGGCATGTCATGTTCCTCAGAACTTACAGAACTGTCTTGGTTTTAGAATTGCTGAGTGGACTCCATAAATATTGTTCCTGTCTGTTCAACAGCAGCCCAGTTCTGTTCCTCATTTACTGGTAAATGCTGTTGCCGCCTGAAGTAAAACCAAACATACCTTCACACCTCCATAACCCTCATGGCAGAATCAACAGCGAGACAGAATAGTGACAACTGCTGTGATTGTGCTTTTTTTCCTGAAGGATTCACCAGGGATGGTGCTTAACAATTGTTTTTAGAAGCCTGACTATGTTGATTGAACAACTGATGTACACTGCAAATTACTGACTGCATGTGAAAATCTAAAACCAAAACGTCGTCGGGCTCCTCAGGATGCCAGTTGATGAGGATTTGTTTGTCAAACCACACCGTGGTGCAAACAAGTCTGAGCTTTGCTGGGTCCCTTCTGTGTATGATTCCAATATTTATTGTGTTGTGAATTAATTAATGAATAAAGAATATTTTTTCCTAGTAAGTATGTGATTGTATTTGCTTAATCTTGCACATGTGATTTCTGCTTACAAGAGATTTATTTTTTTTATTTGAATGCTGTTTCTCTGGGTTGAAGTATGTTCGTGTACTGAGGAAATGAAGAAGTGGAGAGGCTCAGACCTTTTAATATGGAAATGTTGATCCCTCTCTGTCTCTCTTTAAGCTGAATAACTGTGGAGATTTTTCCAGGCTGGATGGCTTCTTATCTTAAATTTAAATTAAGGGACCTGTAGACTTGGTAAGTATGTTTTCAAATACCCTCCTGCTTATTGCAGCCAGTGAGGTCTGACAGGTATTTCACTGTCCCTGGGTGTTGATCTGTTTCCCCTTCAAATACAGAGCAGTCAGAGTATTGTACAGGGATAAACATTCTACACCAGCTGTGCACTTTGGCTTTTAAACTAGAACACAAAGTGATAAAAATGCATTGGGCCAAAGCCAGTTAGTAGTTTTAGGTATCGCTGTGTAAAAATGTTGGAAAATTAATTGAGAAAGACTAGAAAAGTATATTTAAAACTCTGAAAAATTCTGTCTGGAAAGAAAGTGAGGACATTGTTCAATTCATCTCAATTTTTATATTTCTTTAAATCCAGATGAGAAGGTCGCAGTAAGTCAGGTAATGCTGAGCTTCTGAAACAGGCTGGATAATGTTGCCTCAGTGTATGCCCTGGATTTGATGCTGAGTGAATATTGACTTCATTGTATTTAAAGGCATTTTTATTTCTTCACTTTTAATCTGTTTCATTCCTGTATTTAATTCCATTGCAGGTTTTAACTAATTAGGATAGCTAGTAACAGTGGCTAGGAAAGGGAATAAGGTAAGAAAATCTTGATTTATTTTTTTTGTTCCTTATTTTCATATTCCACTTAATCCCAAAGCAAAAAGAATAACAGACAAGCATACAGACAATAATCTTTATAAATTAGGAATTAAATATACTGCATTATTTATATTATAGCTAATGATAGCTTGTTCTTAATGCTAAGGAATTGTGTAGAATCAAGATATGCCTTTTCCCATTTCTGTGTGTCGTTTCACCTACTGAAAATTGTTTCTACAGTTGAGATGATTCCAGACCAGTAGTTGGAAAGATACTTCAGCACAGCAGATACATTTTTTTGCTAGTAAGAGAGAAAATAAAAACAAATATTGCCATAGAATGTGTTTCTAAGCAAAGGGGTTGCACATTGGACAGGCTTTTGAGTTTGAGGGGTTCTGTCCAAAGGCAATTCTGTGCCCACATAAATTGCCATTTGTCTGAATCCCTGTGACACCGACGTGCTCAGTGTTGCCCATGAATTTCAGTGGGATGCAAGTCTGTGTCTTAAGTGCTTTGTTAAAGGGGGATCAATACAAGCATGTGCCAAAGTGTCTTTCATTATTACAGTGGGGGAACAGGCTGCAATTATGATTCAAAACATAAAAGGTACAATAGACGTCTATGATTAGGCAGTGAAATATGCCTTTAATAAGCACAGTGCAGACAGTTCGTTTTGCAATACGTAAACTTGTATAAAATTCATTGACTTTTTCATTCTTTCTCTTTTCTCTTTTAAGAGAAGTTTTTTACTTTTATGCGCAAAGTTTTCCTGATGTTCTTCCAGCAGAAAGGCTGGGTTTGCAAGCATTTATTCCAGTGCCAAACTTGAATTTCTCGGAGAAAAGAGGAAACATTAGAACAGACCTTTTTACTTTCTTTTTCTCTCTTTTTTTTTTTTTCCCAGGGCACATGCAACAGATATACTGTAATTACTCTAACTGATTTTTTAAAAATGGAATATTTCTGTCCACTAGACGTCAAAGAACTAATTATGTTTCTGTTGTGGTACTCAAAGTCAATATTGTCAGCTCTTCTTAGTTCTAATCCTCTACACTGAGTCTTGATGAGCCAGGTGAAATATCCCCTTCAGCACCTTGGTGCAATTCTTGTCAATCATCTTGCCATGAAAAACATGCATATTACAAAGGCTTTGGCAACACTGCATCTGATTTCAGTCTTTAATCTTATATGCACCTTAAGAAAACATCATTCCAGCTCCTGACATTCTGTTCGGAACATGAATGGGATCCTATTTGCTGTGGTAAACAAAAGAAAATGATCTAATCTTTAATGGATATAATGGACCTTTTTGGCCATCGCAGTGCAAAGACTTGGTAGTAAACCACAGATCTAGGAAAAAACCAATGAGGATGGTGAACTGGTGCACAAATGCAGCAGAATATCCCAAGGGAATAAGTAAGAAAAGCCACATTTATTTATTCATCATGTAAAATACCTAATGTCAAGCACTGCTGCAGTTTGTAGAGTCCCTTTTTTTTTTTTCTGTAATTCCTAGACTTCCTGTGCAAGGATTGCTGACCACTGAAGCCCATTTCTATGTGTGGTACTACACGTGCCACTTTTTTGTTATTCCTTATAGAGGAGATCCAGCACATCTAAAATCTTCTGGTCCTACAATGGAAAATTAACATCATTCCCTAAGAAGCTGGAATATAAACCAATAAGGCAGGTTTCCAGAATCTGATTGCATCAGTCAGAAAGATATATGTAGTATGGAGAGAAAAGTGGATATTCCCTGGGGGGTGATGTGAAATGGAGACCAGTCTTGTTTGAACAAGGTGCTGTGCATTGTTAGCTGGGTAGAGGTATTGGGAGTTGCAGCCTGTCAGAACCAGCATCTCCAAGGAGGGGGTAGGGGGGGAATTTTTCCAGGTAAAAGTCTCAGCAGTTTGTGGTAGAGTATGTCCAATATATGTACATTCAATTAAGGAAAACCTTTATACTCCATGAAAAACGAACTGTAACAATACTCACCCTCACCTCCTCCTCTGTTTTCCTCCAGATCATACAAAGACCAGTTGGGGTTTTTTTATCCTTCTTCCCTTTACTTTAAGGCAACACGGGAATCAGGCTTGTTCTTCTTTGTTTCGGCAAAAACACCAAGATCCCTCTTCTTAAATCTTTCACAAGGAGATTTCTTTTTCTCGAGGCTCTGTGATGAGTTGGAATTAGCCAGGTGGTAACACAGCTCTAACAAATCCAAACTGTAGATACCTGTGCAGTCCTTGTCTATTATGGAACTTCAGTAAATTAATATACCAAGGGAAAGAAAACAGTGACAACAGACTTTAGACTTTAAAGAAAAATCAAGAAAATAAATAAATGTTCCCTTCTTTGCCAGCTTCCTGTGAGAAAAGGCCCAAATACATTTTTCCAGGGTGTACTCCCAACAAAACAGAGAAAACTGAAAGCTTGTTTTATTTTTCTCTCTTACTAATGTGTGAACGAACAGTAATGCAGCCCACCAATGTTCTGTTCACACTGTGTCAGAGCAGCAGGTTACAGAGCAACTTTTAGCATTATGCAGGAGGTTGAGTTCAGCAATCTTTAAATAAATGCCTTTGTTCAACAGGGACAAAGGACTGAGCTTTGGCATTTTTATTAATTTTGATAATCTTCCTTTTTCTGTCTCTCTCAAAGGATCGAGAGGAAGTGCATTAATTTTCAACTTCACACGAAGGCAAGTTGTACAAACACAGCTGAAAACATCAGGAAACCCAGGCACTTTCCTTGGAGAGTCAACTAATGTTCTGCTGGCAAGAAACTCCTGAATAATTGGGAAGGTGTTTTTAGGCACAGTGGTTTGGGCAGCAGGGTGTTCACACTCTGATAGCACTGTTCACTTGGGCTGTTCAGCTTAGGGGAATGATTCCCATAATGGAGAAAGCAGAGATTATTAACCTATAACAGGAAGTAATTTAAAGAATACAGGCTGCTCTGGAGACTTCAGAAATGGCTCTCAAATTGTCAGAAGATTTCTTTTTATTCATTTAATTTACATCAGATTGAGATCTAATTAAATCATGGCAGTGCTTTTGATTTTTGCTTGTTTATTTCTCACTGAGCTTATTTGTTAGACATATTTCAAACACAGGAAGATAAGGAGAATTCTCTTGACACTTTAGATTTTGAATCTCTGTCCTTGTTCATTCTGCATATATCCAGGATACCTTAAAGTTTCAGGTCAGGACAATGGTTCTCTTCACTTTAGATTGATTTCATTGTAATCCTCCAATTTTTCCTGTTCCACTTTTTTTGAAAGATGCTCATTCTATTTTACTTAGCTACTTTTAGCTCTGCTTAAGTGTTAGTAAGTTAGTAAGTAACCCTTTTGTTGGAGTAAGAGTCCAATGTATTCATCAGATTGCATTTTGGGGGTTTCTGCTTGCATCTTCCTTTAACCCCCATGTACTTCCCAAATCTGGAAGTGCCACAGCACCAGAGAGGCAGTTCTGAATAAGTCCTGTCCCAGCTGGGGTACAGTCCCTGCTGAAGAATGAGAGACCAACCATTTGTGAGTGTTTACAGTTGGACCTTTTGAAGGGCATCATCTGTCCTTAATAACAAAGTGCATCAGATTCACGGGCTGTGACAGCAGTGCCTCGGGGCTTCCACGACAGTGGCCAAGTGGGACATCTGCTGAAATCTGCTTGTGAAATGCAAGGCCTCTGTCACCGAGGTTACTGAGAGCTCTGAGGTACACATTACATTTTTTGTATCGAGTAGCAAACTCTCAAAGTGCAGAGGGCCACCCTGGAGTGGTGAGACAGTCCATGTGTGAGCTTCAACATCCTTGTGAGGCCACCTCATTGTCTCATGCTCCAGCTCTGGAACTCCACAAGTCGGGTGTGCATTTGCTTTAAGCTGTTGAGTTGATCCCTAAGAGCAGCAGAGGGGGGTGCTCCCTTGGACCTCCACTATTGATTGAAGCACTCTCCCTCACTGTACTTCAGTGAAGTGTAGCCAAGAGCAACAAGATAAGAATTAATGTAAGTGACAAGGGAGTTTCTCAGACTCTGCTGGTGCACATTAGCCTGGCTGAAGAGAAAAAGAAGCCGATACTTGAGTCTTTTGAGTTGTGAAGGGTCTGGTCAGTCCTTGAAGGGGAAGCACATGAATGGCCCAGTTGTCATCGCATTTTATTTTTCCTCCAACTTTGACTAATGGTGCATTTCCTCTGGCCTCCCACGGGCCATCCGTGGCTGATTTGCTTTGTCACTCTTCACATCTAGTTGCTGCTTTTACTGTCCACGCTGTTCCCATGGCAGGAACCCGGTGTCCTCTAAAGAAAGGCACAGGCACAAACCATCTGTCATTCTTCCACTCCTCTTTCAAGCCACCACTTCCCATATTGTGTGGCCTTGCAGGCTGAAAGCACTGCCTCCCCCTGAATGCCTGGAGTACATGCCAGCTCTCTCCCCACTTGATAAGGGATCTCCCGACATTCTGCCTGTGAAAATACTAATGGGCATCTCCCTGTTGATAACCAGCTCCGCCTTTTTATTGTGTTCATGAGGTGATAAGTTGTCTGGATCAACAAGGAATTGTCCCTTTTGCAGGCGAAGTTATTAGGATCAAATTAGGTGTGAGCTGTAACATTAGTCAGTTTGACCACAAATAATTTGTAGTGTGCTATGGACAAAGGGAAAAAAGAGAGACTAGAAAAGGAAATTATTGTAGGGCACAAAGAACTAAAGTGATGAGGAAGGAGGGAGGACAGAATGGCTGGCAGTGCTGCACAGGATGTTGAACTAGGCCTCTGCTCCATTGATCTCCTGCACCTGTGGGCTGTGAAATAATAGAACAGCGTCATTTGAGAGTCTGAATTAATCCACATGTAAGGTGTCTTAGGGTGAGAAAGATACCTGACTTTGCACCAAAACCGGTACTTTGATGGATTTGTTAGTTGATTGTATTCTTTGCACAATCTCTAGATAATCTGAATCACGTGGATCTAGTCTCTGCTGGAAATGAAGTCCAACAGATCTAAATTATACCTGGAATTTCCAAGCTAAAAATATGGTCCCTACTTCTGAGCAGCACTTGACAATATGCATGTGACCTCTGTCTAGGAATGATGAACAGCCCAGCTTAGACTCACTCCTTGGGGACACAGCTTTTTTGGGTCAGTTGTTGCCAGGGCTGCACTTAAAGCAGAATTCGAGAGAGTTTATTAGAAGAAAGCAATGTAGATAAACCTTCAGTTTATGTATATAAACATTGTAACTGGCATGACCATATTTTCCCAGAACTATTAACCAAGGCTGGGAGAAGGAAGATGCAACTCAGAGGTCAAACCTATGAAAGCAAAGCCTGTTTGACACACGTGGAGCTCTGTGTGCATTTGGTTCTAACTTCAGAAACTGGGGAGCTGTGACAGGAGGATGGGAAGGGAAGACAGTGCAACACTCACTGAAGAGCTTCAGTTTTATTTTCTGGGATGAAAACCTGAGTTTTGTGCCTAAAATACAAATCTGAAGGTGTACTGAATTTGCTGGGAAATGCTGCAGAGCTACTCTCATTTCCTGTAAGTGTTGTGAGGTTGGCCCTTTTCCATGGCTGAGCCCCAATTCTTAGCTAGCCAGAATGAAGTGGCAGGAGAAATTCACTCCCTCTTTCATCTTCTGGTATATCTAGGAAGGCAAGAACCAAGACTTTGAGGCGTTAATTCCTAAGTCTGTGGCTTGATTTGCTGCAGTGGAAACTGTGTTTTAAGGGGGTTGTCTTCTCTTACCGGAGCTAATTGTTAATTGCATCTTCTTCAGCCACTGCCACGAGGAATGACTGCCTTCTGTGCTGATGACATGGCTGGGGCACTGATGTTGTGTTAATTTTTTATCCCCTCGCCAATATCTCCCTTTCCCTGCTCTGAGTTCTTAAAATGAATCATGGTGTTGCTGTATGAGCAGCACATACAGATGATTCTATAGTAACTTGAAAAAAACCATATTTCATGGCACTGCTATGTGTCACTTTGTCAAAATTGTCAGGAAGGAGATAATTGCTGCAGGTGGCAGAGGCCACTGGGTGGTCATCACAGGGTACATGGGGACATTTCTGTGTTCACACCAGCAACACTGCTTCCTTTTCTCTCCTGTCATGTGGGATTTTGCTCCAGCTCCTCCTGTACTCAGGGAAGAAGCAAGTCTGGCACTACTATTGCCCTGCAGCTCTGGGACAGGGCAATGTACCCACACAAAGCAAAGTTTGTCTGGAAGTAACTTGCTCTGAAAAGTGTTTGCAAGCAGTACAGATGCCCTCATGGAGATGGGTTCTCAGGACTGCGTCCCAGCTACACCGAGAATCAACTTTGTGTTCGTGCACTTCCCTGAATATACATAAATAGTTGATTTGAGCAGTCTTTAGCAGAGATCATATTTCTAGTTTGGGATTCCCTTTATACATCTTTCATTAATTCAGGGATTCTCCGCAATCAGAGACCAACACCACAGAACAGCTGGATCCATTTTGGCTTGACAAGGGGCATGGGCATTTTTTTTATATGTATTTATGGCCTTTGTGAACATTCAAAATGCTTTTTATAAATATTAAGAATAATCAAAGGTTATGGAAAGAATTCATCCTGCATTGCCATCATCCGCAGGAGTTCTTCCATCTTCCTCTAGAATATGTATTACTCGCTGACACTGCGAACTAACTGGTCCAGTCTGGGAATTCCGAGCTACAGCTAGAGGAAAAGGGAGGCTGCGAAGGGAATTGGTATCTCTTGATCATCAGAGAGAGCAAATATAATACAGGCGGCAGTCTGGCTGCCCCTGGAGCAAGTCAGAAGCAAGAAACTTGCAAACAGGCACCTCCGAAAGCTCCCCAGAGCTTTGCTTTGCCTGCTGCACCCGCTGTGGTTACTTGGTAGGTTACTTGCCCTGCTTGTCTTGAGGTAGCTGGAGCTGAGGCATGTGTTTTCCATTTAGAGCTTGGAGGGTGCCCAGGTCTGACTTGGCATGCTGTCTGCACTGGGCATCAGCAGTACAGATGTGGAAACCACAAACCCGATTAATATGAGCCTAGAGTAAAAACTCAAATAAGCTTATAAATAAAACCAGACTTGCAGATTATTTGTTTCCATATTAGCCTATAATAGACCCTACTCAATATGTTTGTTTTATTTGGTTTGGTGACCGACATAGGTATTTATATTTCCAATAAAAATTTAAATCAGAATACAACAGATGAAGTAAGCTTAAATTATTTGTGCAGAAGATGATTGCAACTGTCTGAAGCATGTAATTCCTTACATGAAATGTTAGCCTGCTTTGAACAGATATGTGACAGCCTTCTCAGTATTTAATTTACCATTCCATCATAGCTCCAAATCCTACATTTATATATTAAAATAGACCTCTAAATGGACTCTAATCCTCAATGAGTAATCCAGAGGTGTTGGATGGTTTGGTGGGTCTAATTCTTGGTGTGAGCACCATCTATGTGATCTTGAGTGAGTCACTAACTGATCCCTGTCTTAGCTTAAAGTGGTGACTGTCTTTTTGCCTCTGCCAGGCTCCTGCTGAGCCCTGAGCTTGATGACCTCAGGTGCTCCTTTCCACTGCAACTTCAGCTGCTCAAGAGCAGGTAATGAAACAATCCAGAGAAGAGAGTTCCAAGGAACCATCTGAGGAGATTCTTCAAGAGTGCTGACAGATATTTCACTCAGTAGAGAAGATCTCTTCCTGGGAACTGATGGCTCTTAATCCAAGGTGAGATTGCCTTGATTCACTCCATTTAAACACAGCTGTGCCAGGAAAATTCTATGGTTTGTCAGCAGTAGTTTATTTTGCCTGTACTGTGACACTTAGTGTGGGACATCTGCACAAAGCCTGACAAATCTTTGAAGTGAGAATTTTTGTACCAAGGCCCTGTACATGTCTGTGCTGGGCAGGATCTCCAAGCGATCAATTAGGCCCACCTTGCTGTCAGACTTCACCATGGTGACGTAACTGAAACTGTGCTTCACTCCCCTAGACCTCCTAAATCAGCAATAGAGGGAAATAAATACTTCCACATGCTGGTTTGGATCCCACAGAGGCTATCAAGGGAGCATGCAGTTCTTCCATCCCAGTGGGATCAACCTGAGCCTTGGATAAGTATTTGCAGTGACTTCTTTGTGCTAGTGGGCCTCTGAGACAAATGAATAAACAAACACTGCTCTCTTGCCATCTTTGCCTTGCAAGAACATGAGGGAAAAACTTTCACACCCTTTGTTAGGATGTCAGTGCCACAGGAAAGACACTCGCTGCTATTCCATTCGAATGTGCCATTTACACTTCCAATTGTTTCTTTGGATTCTCTTTTTAAAATTTTTTTCCTCTCTTTTGCTGGTTGAGAAATGGCCTGTTCTTATGAAACAAGTTTTCAGCTTCATAGTGGTCCTGACTTCTCATTGTTCGAAAAGCAAGAAGGTCAGTCAAAGTAAACTCTCTTGTGCTAGGTAGTGTTTTTCCACATGGAAATGTGGAGGGCCACTCTGTGCTGTCAGCCCAGAAAGGCCAGAAGATGCCTTCAGACTCCCCAGGTGCCCCATGTTTGTTTTCTCATGTTATTGCACACACAATATCATTAATATTGTGTCCAAAGCTTGTCTTTTTAAACAGAGCCAAAACATCTAACCTATTAGTCAGCTGGGAAATAGGAAAGGATTAAGTCAACATTGTGAGGAATTAACCCTTTTCATTGCCCAGAGAAGAAATCAAAGATGATGATACATACAACCTCCTTAAACTGCAAAAGGGACTTGATTGTTTTCTCTCAGAAAGTGGTGGAAGTATTTCCTCTCACTTTGGCACTCAGATGTAAATGGTGTCCTGCAGGAATTGAAAAGGCTGGTGACTTACAAGACATCATTCTCTTTCCCAGGGTACACACCATTGAAGGCCTGAAATTTCCCTTCCTCCCACCTTTTTCTTTTTTTTTGAATCTCCATTTCCCTGTGGGCTGCCTCAGGTACCGGGCTGGGCTTGGCATGTAGACACAATTAGAAATGGAGGCGAGACTGCGTGGAGCAAAGTGTCCAAGCGCTGAGTGAGTGCCCGATGGGCCGTAGCAAAATGCACAACCAAGTCAAAGAAAAATGGAAAATATTTCATAAAATTCATCTTTACATCCCTTTTTCCTCTCTTGATATATGGCCCCTTATTCACAGCTGCCCGGCCCCGGCCCGTGTGTAAATATGTCAGTGCACCAATGAGACGGAACACGGTCCCAGATAAAACACTGAGCTGGAGCCCAGGAGTTTATTGTAAATAAAGATCAAGGCAAAGCAGCAACATTTCTGTTCGGCTCAAGGCTGCCAAGGTTGCTGGTCCAGCTGCTTTCATGACTACCATATGTCCACGTGCATTTCCCCTTCCAGAAAGTGACATGTTACTCCTCTGACAGCTCTGCAGCCTTTGCAAAGCTCCTCGATCCTTTCCATGTGTTGCTTTACAATCACCTGGAAGTGCTGGTAGCACATGGGGCAGTGGCTGCACGTGTGTGCACGGAGGGGAGAGATGAACTCCCAACTGCTCAGCTCCAACACTGCTGGAGCTGAACAGTCCTTCTGTGGGCACGGGGCAAGTTAATGCTTAGTTGGGCTCTACTCAGCAGAGGGCACTGGATCCTGTAAATGGGAGTTGGTGCCAGGAAGCACAAGGGCTTTAAAACTTTAGCAGGTGGACTGATTGACTGATTTTTTTCCTTCTGGATACTGGTGGTGTGGAAGAGAAGTGTGCAGCTCTGTCTGCTGCTTGCTGATTGACCGAGAGACAACCATCGCATGTGTTAGCAGGTGATAAACTTGTCCTTTACACATATTTTTTATTTTAATTAAAGTGGTAGCTACAAAAATCAGTTATCTGGAAATCAGGTTGGGTAAAGTACGTAGGAACCATCTGGCATCCTTCTGCACAGCAGCACCAGCCAGCTGACACACTGCAGGGAGGTGCAAGCACCTACAGACTGAACAGCCAGGCTGGGCTGGAAACTGGTTGTGCTGTTCAGGCTTGTTCCTGCAGTCCACAGGGAAAATATAGGAGTGGTCTGAGGGGAGCTGAATGAATCAGGGAATTCAGTTTTCTTTGTAGCCCTTGACTCAAAGTCCCCACGATTTCATGACAAAGTTACCATCTTTGTCAGTGAGTCCATCTGGTTCTCAGCAATGCTCACAAACAATGCACTCCACTCTCCCTCTGTCATCACTGAGTTCCCTTTGCTGTGTGCTGGGGTTTGCATTTTCTTCACTCATGGCTCAGATGAGCCAGAGAGACTAACAAAAAAATGTTAGGATTGTATTTTTTTCAAATTACTCTTCAAGTTCAGATTGATCTTGTGCATGTATGTTGTAATATAACTCTTTTAATAATAGAAGTTTTAATGCTAATAAAGAACACATATAAAAAACCTTCCTAAGTCTTCATCTGGCACTACTTTTATATGTTGGAGATTTGGCACAATTTACTCATATAACTCAAGAATAAGAGTTCATTCTCCACCCTGACAGCTACTGACCTAAGTTCTTGAGCTGACCTGGGATGCTGCACTTTAGATGACAGCTCCAAATGCAAAACAATTGACTAGTACCACAATAGATGCCTCAGCTCTGCTGAAGAAAAGGAAAAGGCAATGCTGTTTCTCAAAAGCAGCTTGTAGGTATTCAGGGGCTTATACTTCTAGAGCAACACATCTCACCACACTCTGCCAATTGTAGACCCAAACTAGAGGTTAAATGTGCTGGAAAATATGGCGGTAGCTTCCAGCATTAGCTGATTCCTGAGCTGATGAGGACTCGGGCATTGCTGCCTTGCACAGCAGTCAGATCAGTTTCAGAGCTGGGAGAGAGGAGCAGCTTTTCTTTCGCACTCTCACAAGTCTGAGCCTTTGCCTTGGCAATGCCACATGTGGTTCAAGGGCTGCCCATCTGTAGTGCTGTGCCACTGCTCCCATTTAAAGCAGACAGAAGCCATGATTGCTAAGGGTTGTAGGTTCAGTCTTTTTCTATTAAATAGGTCAGCAGGCCCTAACAGTTGGCAGCCATCTCCAGCCTGGGAGCTGTGTGATGAAAGGCCATATTATGGCAGGCTCCAGTCTATCTTTTCATCTGTCCTACTTGGTACGGCATGTTCCAGGTGGAGACTGGCATGATGCTGCTGCTAAACCCTGCCCTGCTGCTGTTTCCTAGTGACAACAGCAGGATCCTGGCTCCTCATCCCATGTTCAGATCCCGACTCCCTTCGACTGCTGTGCAAATTACCACTGCTATCGTAGTTCTTTAATGTGTTGAAATTTTCAGACTCGAGATGTTATTCTGGGAAGGGAGAAACTCCTTTGCAAACAGATGTGCTCTCAAAGTGCTTCCTCTATAAGGAAGCATCCATGAGGCTGAACCAGATCTGCATTTTGTAACCAACTTCACCTTCCAGTGCAGAAGTCTGATAGTGTACCTTCATTTTTGGTACGGTTCATCATTATTCCTTAACACTGCTCAGTAGAGAAGGAAGTAGATGATAAACTTGGCTACAAGTTTGGTTCAGTAGCAATTTCCCTTTAGCAGTTTTGGAGTGTGATTTTAATTTTTTTTTTTTCAATTCCTTGACAGGTTAATGGGGTACATGGACAGGAGACTTCTGCTTTATCCCCTGCAGCCCTGATAATTTGAGGTGTTGCCTGGCGCAGCTCCTAGACTCGAGAGGAAGGAATAACTTGCACTTCTCCCCGGTGATTTCCTGATGCCTACTGGTGGATAATAGACATGATTCACTCTGGAAGGTACTGCTGAGTGCTCCCAGGTATCTGATCTGCCAAGAAAAGCTGGTAGCATCAGCTCCCATAAGATTTCCCTCTCCTGAGGAAAGCCTAGTGTCAGCCCTGAGACCTGACATTGAATGGGGTAGAGTTTTGTTAGAAGCTGACTGAAAACGTGGTGCTGTTACTATCTGACACTGCTGAAACAAAAGCCAAACGCTGATGAATGTCTGATCCTAAAAGTAAACAGTTTGATTTTTTTTTTTTCCTTTGCGAGTCAGGGGCCCTCTAGGGTTTTATCTGATTTTGGCAATCTTCTGCACATTTTGGGGCCTGGAGCATGGTTTTAATTGTTACATCACAAAAGTTGCCAAATAATGTTGGATGCTCCTTAAAAACTCTCTCAATTTTATGGAACTTCTCAACGGCTCGACTAATACAATAATTGCTGGAACTCGGCTGTGTTGCCTAGTGGCAAATGGAATTTTTTCATAATGATCCTGTCTGTCGTTAATAGCAGGATTTGTTCTTTCTCTCAGCAGGAGGGAGGCCAGAAAGCCATGGTATCTGTCTTTTCTAATGACAGCCAACAGCAAACGGATAAAATAATCAATTATATCCACAGATAGGTAGATAAAGTATAATTTATCATGTCAAAAACAAAAATGTTTTTAATTGGGCTGTTAATCATTTTGTAATTTTAACTAGAGAGATGGGGACTCTACTTTGTGCTCAGACATCACTAATATTTCATACAACATTAGCTGATCTTATTATAGTTTTAATAATAGTGTTTACCATTAACTGCCAAAATATATAATGCAATTTCTGCTCTCATTAGCTGGAGTCTTTGCAGTTATAAAAGGATGCCCTTCCCTTTTATTTTTCTTCTTCTAGAAAGATCCAAGAGGAAAAAAAGGGGGTTCAGCCGATTAATCAGCTGTAAAAGTTCCTAAAATATGCTGATCTTCATGTTTGATTAGGAGTGCCCATACTAGTTACCAACAAACGTTACAGAAATTGTGATTTTTTACTTTTTTTTTTACAGCAAAGCGTATAAAGGGATTAGTGTAACACAGCAGAAATTGGAAGCTTGGAGTTTTGATTTCCAGCCACACCTGCGTTGTCTTGTGGGAAGCTGGGCAGATTATTTAATCCCTCCTAACTTGTTCTCCTTGTCTCTAATGTAGGTATTAGAGAGCTGCATCATCAGGTTGCTGTGGAGGGTGTAAGTGTTGTAAGATTCATGAAAATCTGTAATAAAGATGGCAAAGAGCTGGATGGATGGTTGCAATAACAGCCTCTCTGACAGCTCCTTCTTTGAGGAAGGAAATGGGAAGTTTATGGCTGGACCTAAATCTTCCCCATGTTATAACTGAGAGTGTCCTCACAATGCTGCCTGATTTCAGGAGTAGTGGGGAATCATTAGCAGAAGAATCTCTCAGCACTGGGGTACTTTGCCTGTCGACTTTTATTATTCCTGCGTGCCATGAGCAGATGCCCTGTGTGGGGCCAGATCTCTATTTTACCTATAAATTCTACATTTAAAAAATGCCAGCCATGCCAGGAAAAGAAATGTTGTGGCTCCTGAGCACCCCTTTGTCTCAAACACACTGAATCTACTTCCCTGCTCCGAAGTGCTCTGCAGAGGCAAATTAATCTTCATTGCTCTTAACTGGTTTCCCTCTGAAAAGCTCTACCTGCCTTAAATCAAGATCCAGCCTTCAGAGTCTGTGTTTGGGAGCAGAACGTGCATGTAAGGTAGTGTGGTAAGGGAAGATTTCACTTTCAGTGTTACAGTGAATGTTTTATGGGTTTAATTTTATGTGCACAGCATCTCCCAGTGAGGCATGGAACACAGAGAGGGGCAGGACTACCCTTCCCATAACTGGATCTTTTCTGGGACTGGGGGAAATTTCCTGGATTGAGCGGGTTTTTTACAGGTCTAACAGCAGGATTGAAACTATTGATGCTGAGAAACAGGGAGGAGAGGCTCTGGGGCTGGTTTGCCCAAGCATAAATAAACTGGAGGTGCCCGAACATTAAAAAAACTCCCAGAGAGTCACATTGCACAAGTTAATGGGCCTGGTGCCTTCACCTGTGCCAATTTTATGTGACTCTTTACTCTGGTGTTAAATAAAACGGGGCTTGCTCTAATGACATCAACAGCCTTTGGTGAAGAAAATACGCTCCTACTTTGATACAGATCCCTTTTTAAGGAGGACACAGTAGGCAGTCAAAGCTCTTTTCCCCATCTGTTAGGTAAATGTTATGATTCCCTGCTTAGAAGCGTGGTCTCAACAACACTGCTTTCAGCATTGGACTAGATGATTTTACTGAGAATATGGCTGTCTGCTGGCCCTGCTTTTGCTACCTGGATTTTACTCTCCCTCTCCATTACATGGAAGGATGGAAAAGGGGGACATGAGTTGGCTGGGGGAGGGGAGAAAATAGCATGAGGAGGGGGTTAAATGAAACAGCTGTTATGTGTGAAGTATCTGCTTTCTAATTGCTTCTGCTGGAATTCGGGGGGAAAAGGCACTAGCTTCAGTTAATTAATAAGGCAGGACTCACATAAACTCCAGCTGTGAGCACAGGACTGGTCTTTAAAGGATAAGCTCAGGAGGTGGAGCAGAGAGTTTGATTTCCTTGCAGTAAATCCCATCACATGCTGCTGGTAGTGTGTGTGTCCACTTAAGCCTTTTGGCTGGCCTGTCTGAACCAGACATGAGGTATCTGTTGCTGTCCACGTGCCTCACCCCAAGAAAAATGATCTGTCCTCAGAAATCAAAGATGTGAGGCTGTGTTTCAAGCTAGGATGAAACTGCTGTGTTTTCACTTGAGTTTGAAATCCCTAAAAAGTTTGGATCAAAGATTTTCATTCAGACTTAACAAAAGCATAGGCTTTTGCAGCTGGACCCAGACATAGATTTACCCTTTGGTCCTCTTCTCTATCAGAGGGTTTGGATTTGGCATCCTGTCAATGTCTCTCATCAGGGGTAGCACTGGTGGGATGGTTGTGCAGCTGATGCCTCCAGACCATGTCCAAAGGCCATTTTCCAGTGATCCCTTTGAGAAGAACAATGCCCAGTTCATTTCTTTTTTTTGAGAGGGGCTCAAAAAGATCAGGACTTTTCCTGAGTTACAGACAATGCCTCTAAAACCCACATGAAAATGCAAATGCCACAGTGTTTCCTCATTTGGTCCTGCTCCAGGTCTCACTGCCATAGGATGTGCTTCCCCACCAGTGCAAGGTCTTTCTAGTCAGAGAACAGCTGGGGAGCTGTGCTGAGACCAAAGTCTTCTTCCACTTCCCATGAGATGGCATCTCTGGATTTCAAAGCTCGTTGTTTAATTGTGTTATGTTAGGAAACAGTGGAATCAGAAAAAAATAAAAGGTGGAGGGATGTTCCTCTGTAGTTAAGGGCCTGTTTTTCCTCACTGGCTGAGGAGGGAAATGAGCTTCCTGCTTAAGGTGAGATGTCATTTGCTGGATGGAAACCTTTGTGTTCTGTCTGGCCTGATCCTTTTGGTGCCTCTGCTCAGGGCAAGTCTCTTCCAGTACGATCGCTCTCCCTCCCAGGCCCTCTCCTTTCCTGGCACGATGCTCCTGCCTTGCATCAGTCCTGACGCTCCTCAGATGAGTGCTGGGGTCAGCACAAGGGAGGGGACATGGCTGTGTGGGAAAGGAGGAGAGCTCATTTTGGCACAAAGAGCTCAGCTGTTTGTTCTCACCGCACCCTTCCTCAAGGAACCTCAAGGCTCAGGCATCCAGGAGGATTTTGGTGTTTCGCTGCTCCTGATGTCAGTGACAGCTCAGCCTGTGTGGGACTAAACACACAGACATCAATAGCCCCAGTCCCCTGAGCTGGACTTCCCACCCAGAGAGCAAAACAATTCTCAGGTGTTACAGCACGATTCCAAGCAAGCAAGGTGCGGCCTCGCTGTGCAAAGCTTTAAAAACAGCAGCTCTTTGTCTCCTCCATTTCTCTTCACCCTGAACGTGTTGCTGTTTTCAGAGGCTGGTTTCAAAGTGCTGATTCACAGCCACCAGCCGTAGTGTTTTATCTGAGGAGATTAGGGCTGGGAATGTTGCGGTTTCTAGTGAAAAGACTCCATTGGAAATAGCAGCATATTTGACATAGACTGTTATTTATGCTCAAATAACCATCTCTTTTAAAGATGAGGAGTGGTTTTTTTTTCCTTTTCAAGTTTAGATCAATCATGTATGAAGACAAACTCCCACTCAGCCTCCCTTGGCCCCTAATACTTTCATTTCATTCTCATTATTTTATGATTTTGTCCTTGACTGGAACATTTCTCTCTTGTTCTTCCTTACATGCACCATTGAAGAGGGGAACAACTGATATTTAGAACTCAAGACTTGTGTTGCTCTTAAGCCATAAATAATGTTTTATACAGATTCTAAGATTATTAAATCCTTCTAGTTAGCCTCCCTCTTTCTTTTACAGCTCTTCTGATTAGAGTGGACATATTCTTTTGAAACTTAAGTATTTCTGCTTCCCTTTTCCAAGCAGACATGAGAACACAGGACCTGGCTTTATGCACTGCTGATCAGAACACTTGCAAAAAAGCTTGGCTTCAAGAGAACTGATTGTTGGCATGGAAAAAAACTCTAGAGAAGCCCTATAATTCTGAGATGTATTCAACTTCCTAAATACAGGCAAGTCTACAATTGAAACCGAAATCTGTTTATCTGGGGAGACAAATGCTTTAAGAATACACTTTCCTGGAGAAGGCTGCCAGACACAAGACCAGTGAAGAGAGTGCTTTAGAATGAGGAGATAGTTATGCTCAGGTAGTAACTGATTTTGGGCAGCTGTAGGAACTCACCCACTGGGCTCTGTGCTTTGCCTCCCTGTAACTACATATCCAGCTCTTGTGATGCCAGGTGTGGGCTTCACTGAGCCAGGCATCAGCTTTTCCCTACAAATGCAGCCAAACCAGCTGCTGCACTTTGCAGAGATCCTGAGACTGTTGTGCTGAGCTGCTCTGCCTTCTGCCTGATGAAATCTCCCCAGCTCAGGCAGCACCTCAGGGGAATGGCCTTGCTGGTGTTACAAACTATGGAGCTGAGCACACAGAGGAGAAACAGCACCACCAAAGTGAGTGAAAAGTGCTGAAAAGCCTCACAGTAGACAGCCTACACAATGAAATTATCTCCTCCAGTTAGTTCATGGTCATCAGTGAGGCAAATGCCTCCTGGGCCAGGCAGGGTGGTGTTTTAATGGTAGGCATAAATCTATTGTGTTTTTCTCCTCATGACCCAGCATATTCTGAGGGCAATGCACACTCCAGAGATGGAGTAGAATTTATGTGTACAATGAAACAATAGAATTTCAGTGATATCAGCTGTTTGACAAACTTTAATATACATTTGCTATGAAACAGGCAGCAATTACCAGAATGTGATACCCAAATAAAAATTCATGATCCATTTGCGTGACAGATCTTCAATTTACTCGTATTCATGTGAAAGAGACACATAAAAATTATATCCATGCTTAAAATCACTTAGCAGCAGTCTGAAAGACCCCACAGTTGCAAGTGATACTGCAGTACTTAGCTAATCCTCATGTTTCGATGGCTTTGCCTTCATGATTCTTCCAGTGGTTCCTTTATGTTTCCTGGTATTTTGCCAAACACCTGTGAATCAGTGCACAACAAATATTCCTGCCGTTTAATTTAGCCTTGCACAGAAAGGCTGTATTAGGCCTGATGCAGACCTAATCCCAAACCTCTAAAGAGGTTTAAGGCACTCTGGTTTCACCTAATCCCGAAACCTAAACCAGAATCATTGAAAACCTCCATAACACCACAGGAATGGGCAAATAAAGAGCTTCCACTATGAAATTATTAAAAGGACACAGTGTATCTTTTGGATTTGAGACCCAAAGCTTTGCCTAAGGAGCTTGGACTGTCCACAATAAAAGTGTTTATTTTGAAGCCAGGAGGTTGAAAGGTTTGTTTGACTAGAGGGCTGATTTCACCCCTCCCACCCCCAAAAAAGAAGAGGGGTGATTCCCCAGAGGAGTGGAAAATGGGAAAAGGGATGAACAAGTAACCAGGCAGGGGCAGCCCAGCAAAGCAGCCAAAGAAGATGAAGCCCAGGTTTGTTTAAGCCTCAGTCATGGCCCACTGTGAGAAGGAGCAAGAGCACAGCCCCTGGTGCACAACTGGGCTGTTGGTACTAAAGTTCCTCGCAGCAAATGTGTAAGGAGTTATTTATGATAAAATTAATACATTGCTGCTGTTCAAAATGGAGAATTTGCTCTTCTGGGATCTCTTACTGATGTGAGATAACATGTAAAAACGTGCTGTAATGGAGCTTTCAATTACAAATTGTATCCAACTGTAATAAATTTGATCTTGCATAAATTCATGTTAAATTAATTGGATTCTGTCATTCCTGAATTCTCATAACCATCTTATCTTGCCACACAACTCATTATCTTTGCATTGAGAAAGGGGTATTTCATTTTCAAGGCGACTGTAGGGAATATTAACCGTATCCTAATAAACTTTTAGCTCCTAACAAATTAAAGACCTGGAAGTATACTGCACATGTGGTTTCATAATGCACAGCAATTTATTGCAATGATCCGCTGCTCTAAATCTTTTAATTCAAATCAGTTCAGCAAAACATGCAGGGAAATATGGGGCTGTGTTTGTGCATTATACAACACTGAAGGTATTTATCTGTGCTTAGGACATCGCTATTAACGAGAGGAATAATCTCAGGGTACTGAATGAATGCCATGTAAAGTCCTCGAGAGCAAGGATTTAGGAATCAGTGTTCCTACTGATGAGAAGTTTGATATGAGTAGACAACCAAGCTGCAGATTTACTTCCCAAACTCACAGTCTCCATCACTAGAAGTGGAACAGAATAGCACACGTTTAACACCACTGGGGTACTCCACGTTTAACTCAGCTTTGAAAGACACTCTGGCTCCACAGGCAAAAATTTTAGGAAAACTTTCTAGCTGGAATTATAATAGGACATTCTTCTGAGAAAATACATGAATGACACAGCTTTTAACTTCTAGACAGGTGACACAAGCAAATGATGGTTTATTTGCTTTCCTTGAGCACATCTCGGTGTAGCTGAGAGCAGCAGGGGCCTCTCAAGGGGGACGAACGTGTGTCCGCAGTGCTGCCAGCGCACCCGCCTGAACTGCTCGGGGTGGGCGCTGGGACATCAGCAGGGTACAACTCCAGCCCCACGTCCCGGCGTTTTCGTTCCAACAACACACACCGGGTAATTTCACTGTTGCCTGGCTCAGTTATGACACCTACCCAGTGACTTCTATTGGGAACCATTTTTTGGTCCTCTGAGGCAGCTCTCCTGCAGGACAACATCTGGAAAACTGTGTGTGGCCGCGCGGCACTGACTGACTTGGGTGTTTTTCCCGCAGTAAATCCCGGCTGACAGCGGCGCTCATTCGCAGCAGCCAAATGGGTTCAGGCCCGCGGTAACGGCAGGGGCAGCACAGCGGGGCCAGAGAGCCCGACACACACAGACACAGACATACACACACACACCCACCCACACCCACACCTACACACAGACACACACACACACACACACATA
>WEKX01024224.1:555969-613097 GCA_013390025.1 Pitta sordida | reverse complement strand
TCAGCGGCCGGAGGGGGCGGTGTCGTGCGCACGCGCGGGGCGTTGCCACGGCAACAGCGCGAGCGGGGAAGCGGCCGTGAGTGCGGGGCGCGCGCCCCGGCGGAACCTCGCGCGAGCCTCTCACGGCCCCTCAGAGCTTCTAACAGCCCCTCAGAGCCACTCACGGCCCCTCAGACCCCCGCACGGCCCCTCAGAGCCTCTCACGGCCCCTCAGAGCCACTCACAGCTCCTCACGGCCCCTCAGAGCCACTCACGGCCCCTCAGAGCCTCTCACAGCCCCTCACGCCCTCTCAAAGCCCCCCATGGCCCCGCTCCAGCGGGAGAGGGAAGAAGCCCCCGCCGGGACGATGAGGGAGATTTCGCAGCTGTGTGTGAGCTGAGGCCTGTGCGCGAGAGAAGTGGTGTTTTGGTTGGGGTCTGCAGGTGCCTGGGGCTCCTCTGGCCCCCGGGACACCAGTGCGTGTGCCTTGAGCTCAGCACCCACCCCGTCAGACAGCAATCGGCACCAAACCGCGTGGGAACAGTTCTAATGTATTGAATTTTACAGTTCTTCCATAACAATCTCAGTACTTTTATCGCCAACAGGAAACATTGTTTTAAAGATAATTAAGTGATGGCGACCGAGGTTGCAGGTGCAGGTGAGGCGGGGAGCAGCACAGGCAGTGCCCAGGGAAGGCTGGGGGTTCCTCTGTGCCTCCCCCCCGCCGCCTGCAGAAGTGTGGCAGTTCTTGGGGACACCTGAAAGTGCTTTAGTACCTTTCAGTCGGAAGCATTTACAACAGAAAATACTTTATTTTTACTAACCATGCCCAGGAGCGGCCCCCTGGCGGCGGCCGGGCCAGGCCCTCGGTGCCGCTCCGGTTGTGGCCCCGCGCGGTGCGGGAGACACCGGCACAGCTCGTACAGCTGCTTTACCGGCACCTTGGGGCAGGCAGTGAGCTCCTATCCAGGTCCAGCAGCTGCGTTTTGAAAGGAACGAGGTAGAAAGCAGGCGGGGTGTGTGCTGTGGGAAAAACAGGTGACACGAGGCGGAAGGCTGTGTGTGACTTCTGCTGGAATGGTTGTGAGGAGCACTTCTCCGAGTTTTTTAGCACGGTCTCTTGTGACCTGCTGTTCTTTCGAAGCTCCTTCCACTAACCCCCAGTTTTAGCAGCATTTCTGTGAGGCTTTTGGAGAGGGCTTTGTGTCTGGGAAGCATTTCATTAATAATTTGTCCTCTCTGCATAAGCCACAGGGAGTATAAAGATTTTTTAAATTTTCATTCTTAACTAAATTAAAAACAAACCCTACTGGAGTAGCTTGTTGTTTTTTAATGATTTCTATTAACATTTTTAGAGCTTTACAGGTAAACTGTTTTTTTCTTGTTTTAAAAATACCTGCAATCAAGATATCCAACTGTGTTTGTTCTGGCTTGGATATGTAATTATCAGTGATAAAGATGCTGCAGATGGAAATTAGGTTGGTGCATGCACTAGAATAGATGCCAGTTTCTAATATCAGATAGATTGCCTGATTTTGGTTAATTGGTGTAGAGACATATTTTTAAACATTGGAGTTCCAGTATTGCAGTTGTTACGTGTTAGGGAGCAGATCTGCTGACCGAGTGTGTTACATCTTTCCTGACCCTGCTGACCATTTTACAGTACTGTGGGTTTCTTTTTGCAAAGAAATGCCGAACTACTGACCCACATACGTCCTTACATTCTAAAGAAACACTTTTTTTTGCCCTCTATCACGTAGAACATGGGGCTTTGCTATGCTCTGTGTTTATAGACGTTTTCTTTTTCATTTGAGTTTCTCTGCAGTAACAATGTACTGTTGCATTGGGTTGGTACAGTCACTGCTAATGAGCTCATGGGAGCTGAAGGTTCTGACTTCCAAATTTTGTTCTATGAAGCACTGGGCTTCTGTGGCTGCTCCTCTGTAGTAAATTGATTTGTTGCAGCTACACTGGACTATAGAGGTGTGGTAGTGAGAGTTCTGAGGTTGTGAAAATGAACTTAGTAATTATTTTTTAAAAAAAGGTTGAACTTTCCTTTTGAACCCCTCTTTTGAGTTGTAATTAATGCTGGTACATTACTCTCGTACAAACTTGGAATCCCAACAGAGTATTACATATTTGTGTGTATGTGTTTATAAAGGAAAAAGGTAAGTTTAGGGACAAATCCCCAAAATACCTGTGTGGATGGATATATACTCTCTTTGCTGCACTACAATATACGTGGTAGTACAAATGAAGGGTTTCAGTTTAGTAATAGCTTGAGAGCTACTTTAGCTACTGGTGTTTTACTTTCCAATTTACTGGTCTCTATGGAGCAATATAAATGATCACAAAACAATGAGAAAGAAACAAATCTACAAAAAAAACCCTGCACAATTTTTGCCCAAGCAAGTCAGCTTCCTTTTGAGCTCTGTGCTGGCACAGTTGTATGGTTAAAGTGCTTTTTTTTTTTTCTGTTCATAAGCAATAAAAATTTCACAACTGTAATGAAGGCACTTCCTAAGGTACATTTTAATTATATGCAGCTAATGATGGCATAGCTCGTTATTTCAAAAATTGTCTCAGTGGCATTTATGACTTTGTGTAAATGCTCATATATCATAGGATTATTTGAAAGAAGTGAAGTTTTGATAGCTGTCAGATTTGCCGTGTTGAGAAAAGTGACTCATTAAACAATAGGTACTCGTTAGCAATGGGAGATTGTAGGGCACGTTTAGGCTACAAATATTGGAGTCAACAGACCTACTTAAAAAAAGAGGTGTTACTGGATGTCATTGAAAAAAGGTTTATATTACCCTTGAAAGTTTCCAGAACACTAAACTGGAGAATCCAGGCTATATCATGATTCAGAAGTATTTAAAATATGAATCAGGCTCTTCTGCATCTCAAACGTGAAAGTTATAGTTGGAAATCACCTTCTCTAGAAATGGATTTACCAGCACAGGTCTTTAGGACTGTAACATTGTACTGAGAGCAAATTAGGAGCCTTAGGAGCAAGAAATCATTTAGTTAGCGAATTTTCTCTTTCCTGATTTATTTTTAAAGGTCAGAAGGTGACTGTTACAGTCAAAAAATAGTTATTTGTACAGGAAAACCTTCCCAGAGGAGGTGCAGCCCTGTCCTAAACCTCTGAATATGCAGCCCAAGTTTCCCAGAGCTGCTGGGTGACTGTTGGGTGTAAGGTAAAGCTGACCAAGAGCCATTTGAAAAGAAACATGTTTAGCTCTTCTTTTTGTTTTAGTTATTCCGTAGTTTTTCAGTAGATACTAAATTTCTTTGATTTAGGGGAGGGAAGGATTTTGCATTAAAACATACCAGATAGGAATCTTAGGGCAGACTTTTTGCACTCAAACAGCTGGAGCAGCTGTAGATTCCCCACTGAAATGAAAATGTAACAATTCAAGATTTAGAAAGGCAAAAAGTGTGACCAGAGCATTAAATAGAAGGGCCATATGATACTAAAATTAAGCACTGTGTTTATTATAAAGAAAATCCTTGTTGTAAAAGGGAAAAAAATGAACTTGTTCCACCACTTTCTTTTTTCCTCTGGAGAAAACACAGAATATATCCTAGATAATAAATCTCTTTTATGGCTCACATGAGAAAGGGTGGAGAAACTCCCATTATTTTCTTCCCAGAAATTGAAATACACATGAGCTAACATGGGAGACACTGGGATTTTCATCCAACAAATGCACAGCTGGCTTCTGCTTTTATTATTTTTTCTAAGCCTAATAATTTTTCATTTGATTAGCTGGTGGCTGACAAAGCTATCACTTGCACAGTGTTTTGTATATTTAGTAGAGTAGGTGTGATGCGAAAGAGATACTGCAATGCTTACCCAGAAGTGTAGCACAACCTGTTCAGTTGATGAGAAATTTCTACTTGCCTCCCCTTGAAATGCAAGATTCTATCATCGGGATTTAAGTTTGAATGTCAAGAAAGTAACTTCTTGACAGCTGGAAACAGAATTGGTTCTTAGTTCACCTTGCAGAATTGCATGTTGCTCTACATGTATGGATAACTTGTCAGGTGTCAGTGGGCAGTCTGCAGTGCCAGTTTTGCCATGAGAACGCGATGAGAGTATTGGGGAGGAAAATAGTCCTAGTCAGTGTTAGGTGGTGGGAGAAGTAGAACTGCAAACAAGATATTTATATTTATCAAGGATTTTAACTCATAACCTGAGTTGTGGACAGACCCATGGACACATGTAATGTGAAAAAAACAACAGCCACCCACAAACCCACCCAAACAATAGACAAAGTGATAAAGTGAGCACAGATATAAATGTGGGAGAATAGGAGCCATCTGGGAATGAGGTTCTCAGAGCCGTGTCTCTGCAGGCCTCTGGAAAGCCACAGATTCTCAGTTTGATATCAGGATGGAGAATGGCCTATCACAGAACTCCTTCATGTGCCTTCTGCAGAATAAAGAAAACATACCTAAGAACCCAGTATCCTGTTTCACACTGGCTTGTCCTGGTGGTGTACAGCTTGCCTGCAGCACAGCACCGTGTCCTGTCTTTTTCTCTGACCCCTTGTTCCAGGCACAGAGGGCTCCTCACCCCACTTGCAGTAGGTTGCAGAGAGGGAGGAGTCCATCGTGCCCCAGAGACAGGTGACACAGCCTGAGCTGCAGCAGGGTCTCCAGCCTGGTACAGTCTGATGTTGGGAACGCTTTGACCTTATCAAACCAGGCTCTCAAATCTGAGGGTGATTTGGAACATGTGAAACATGCAGGACTTTTAAAATATTTTTTCCTGGTTGTGTGTTTAGACCTCCCTCCTTTCCCTTCGACAATTAAGGGTGTTGGTTGCTTCCTCCTGTGTTTGTGTAAGAAAAGCTTTTTATAGTCCATTTTTCCAGTTGGCGTATGTGCTTCCTCCATTGTGGGGTAACGCATCATCCTTCTCATTCCCTCCCAACTACTGAAGCCAGTGGAAGACCTTCAGAGTTGTTTTATGTGCAATAAAAATGGAGCTGTGGTGTTGAGAATGGTCATTATTCCTGCTTCAAAATGTGTTCTTGGACAGGTTGTGTTTTGTTCTTGGTAGAGAAGCGTGTAAAGAAACAAGGAATAATCAGCTGTATTTGGTTTATAGGTCATTTAGTTTGAACCGAAGTTTCCCAGCTCAGTTTTTGTTTAGCTGAAAATTGTTTTTCAGAAATATGAATGGAAGTGGACTACATTCTATTTTTTGACAGAAAAATTCCTAATGTATTGCCAAATGTGTCATCTATCCCAAACTTCACCTCACAGTTGAGGTGAAGGCAGTCTAGGAGCTCCATGTCTACCTCTTCTTTTTTCCTGCAAGGATAGCACACTGACAGCTCCTTGCAAATTCAGAGCTGTGTTGGATTTCTTTCCTATAAGTACCATCAGTTACACCAAGAGGAGAGGAACCTGGAGTGACATGGCCTCTGTCCCATCATTGGCTGACAGAGTCGTGTCCCTGGTCAGGACATGCTGCTTAAGGACAGAACAGCGCCCAGTCTGCCACGGCTTCGACTTTTCTTGCTGGGTGTTTTTATCATTGTTCGTCTAGGACTGTTACTTACCCCCAAAATAGAATTAGTAATATTTAATATCGCAGTCTTTCTTCCCTACTCTGTGACAGATAGATTATTGAGAATATCTACTGGGAATATTCTTTATTTCCAGTGACTTGGGTGACATTTCTTAAGAAATATTATGTTTTGGAACTATTTTTTCAATTGAAATTATTTTTTATACATAGCGTTGCAAGGTTTTTCAACACTAATGAACACAGAGCAGGTCCTTCAGTGGAGAGGTGCATGCAGACATGGCTGCTGTGGATTGAACTGCCTCACTGCTTCAGATCTTTACTATTTTTAGTCTCTGTATGTGGCTTTGTTTTTCCCCAGTGGCTAGTTTTAAGGTGAAGCAGTAACTAACCCAGTCATGGCAGGAATTCACTCTTTTCCCATTTCCTATCTCCACTATAGGCTTACAGCAAAAAAGTGGATGTGAGGAGGAAAAGAGCTTAATTGTGACACTGAGCCTGAGAGTCCTGGCACCTTAAATCTCACCATGGGATGTCTTAGGTCCTGACGGGTCATTTTTTAGCTCCTTTTGTTTTTTGTGATCTCTGTGAAAATAACATTGTAGAGGCATTTGCTTATTTTATTGCTCCACTGCTAAATAATTGAAATCACCACTTAGCATTTAATTATAGTGATTTTGTACCATAAATATTGTATAGCGCCTGATGATGTAATTGGGCATTTCTATAATAACTCTCTACTTTTTAAAATAAGGGGGAAATGTCTGAAATTCATGCCTTCATGCTTGTGCCCATTAAATGTGGTTATCATTATCTAGTGACGACATCTGTTCTTCCGAACTAGGATTCTCTTCTCTTCCCTGCTGATGCTATCTCCATGCTGGATTATTCCTGTCCCAAGTAGCACCCGGGGCAGGAGCGGGAAGGAAATGTGTCCCATATGACGCCTTTAGAGAGCAACTTTGGGTGTGGGGAGATGGGAGCGGAGAGACAGTGGGGGCTGCGTGCCTGATCCTCCCTGTGTTGTCATATAAGAGGGACAAGCAGAGGAGGAGCAGGGCCATGGCTCTTTGTGGTGTTAGGCTGGTTAGGAGTAATGTGGGAGTACACTGCACTGGGACAGGAGTAACATGGGAGTACACTGCACTGGGACAGGAGTGATGTGGCAGTACACTGCACTGGGACAGGAGTGATGTGGCAGTACACTGCACTGGGACAGGAGTGATGTGGCAGTACACTGCACTGGGACAGGGTGCATTATTTGTTCTCCTGGAAGGAGCCAGGCAGGAACTGTGCCTGAGTCACCTGCTTTTCCTGGAGCGCCTCCTGGGGTGGTGCCACTACATGCAGCCCAATACAAGACTGAGCCTGAAGGCTGGAGCAACCTGATTGCAAATATTTTGCAGAAGTCTTATTTTCTGGTAATTACTTTAATGTGATTCAGTGTTTTCTCCTTTGTCTGATCTTGTTAAGAGCCCTCTTGCCTGATTCTTCGCCCACTGTCGTGGGAGCAGGGCAAGGATTCCCATACCAGGTGTAGCATTCCTGCTGTCTTTGGCCACTTGGCTTCAGTGGCAGTGGGTGGTGCAGTTTGAAGTGGTGTTGCTGTTTAATTCAGCCAACCAACAGTGTGTCTTTTTGGAAAAATGGCTGATCCTGGACCTGCTCTTGTGAAGCATTTGAAATTACTAAACTGTTTCAAATAATGGGGTTAGAGCAATTTGTAGAATTGGGGTCCAGGTACAGTTCACATTTCTGGTGATTCCTGAAATTAGAGCTCCTGTTAAAACCTAGAACTTTGCTTCTGAGGAAAGTGTTGAGTATGAACTGAGTCCAAAGCACCCAGTGTTCAGCAGGTATATGAAGGATGGCAAAGATTTAGGTTCCAGTGGATCACCAACAGTATTTACTGGAGACTGATAATAACAGTGAACAGACTCATTCCATCCCCAGATCTCTAGGGTTTTAAAAATCCAGCAGAACCAGCAAAATACCTAAAGCCCAGCCTCTGAAATCCAGCCAAATTTTGTCAAGATTACAAAATGGTAGCTTCAAATGAATATAAATTATACTCTTTAAATGTACAATTTATTTTAAAAGAGTTATTTTGCCAAACCATAAATGGACCAATAACTAAACCAAGAAATAACAGATTAAGAAATCTAATACTATAGTGTTTAGAAAAAAACCTTTGTTATGTATTTTAATACTTTTTTTAACCATGTGATTCACATTTAATCCTAGTTAGACTAATTATTACATACATCTCTTTACAGCAGACTGTATACTTCTCATAAGCAATTGACTGGTCTGTGTTGCCACATTTGTTCTGGGGGGAGAGAGGTGTAGAGTACAAGCCACTTGCATAATCTTTTGCTAGTAGTAGAGAAAATCTGTCTCACGTTATACCTGCAAGAAATACATGGGTGCTCATAATTCATATTATCCCATAAAATCTAGAAGAGCATTCAGAGACTGCAAATGAAGGTAATTTATGTATAAAACCTCATCCATGAAGAATTTATTGCCATAGTAGGTATAATATACTTTGGCACAGACTTCTTCCCTGAAACGAGTACTTGCAGACTTGAAAAAGAAGTGCACCAAAGAGCTTTCAGGTTAAACTGTGGACTGGTTTTATGCAAAACACATTATTGTGAAGACTTTTGTCTTTTGAGAGAGCTAAAATCAGTTCCTTAGTTAACATTCCGTGGCTGTTGCCACTGTGTGTGAACGTCTTCACTATGCAACTAATCTCTTTAAAGTGTTAGTTTGGTGGTGCTACCTTTGTGTGATTATTGATGTAAGTATTTTGGACCTTAGTGGGAACTGAGGAAACGGCAGAAGGGGTTCATATAAAACGTTTTAATTGGCAGTATCTAAAAATACGTGTGTGCTGTGCAGAGGTTGTTTGCTGGCAATTGTGTGAAGGCCAGATCTCATTTCTTCTTGCAAGAGCTGCACTGGGAACACGGGGCCTCGTCTTGCTCTCTGTGCTTAAGCAAAACTGCCAGATAATGGACATGGGATCCCTTCATCTCACTGCCAGTTTGAGACAGAGGCATTTCTGGATGTCCACGGGGAGATGTGGCTCCTGTGTCCCACTGGCTCTTGCTGGTAGACTTGGGCATGTGTTGGCTGAAGCGAGGCCAAGGCAAGGCAGTTGTTCCATTTCAGGGCTGTCTCTCTCCTCAGTGCTTGGGTGGCTCGTACAGCTGGAACAAAGATACACTTCCTTTGTTCCTCCTGCTGGGATCTGATTTCTGTTTTCCTTTGAGATTACATTGTGCACATATGCTTTTATAATTGCTGCTTCTCTTTGACCCAAACACTTTTACTTCCATGAAAGTTAATGACATGCAATGAAAATCAAGGGAAAAGGCAACACTCCAGCATTTCCACATACTACAAAGTAACCTTAAGGCAGGGAAGGATCTGATTTACCCTAAAATATGCCACCTAAATGCATGTAGGGAATGGAGAGAAACAGCTGTTAAAATGATGCATAAGAGGGATTTTGGCCCAAGGCAGCAAGAGAAGATAGAGGGGTTATTGCTATAAAAATGGACCAGAGCTCTCAAGCATGGGTGTGTAGAGTGGACAGGATCTTAAAATCCTTCCCTGCAAGGTACACAGCAGTGTAGGGCAGCAGTCTGCTAGCCTTGGATGGACAGAGAACATTATCAATTCCTCTGGGATTCTAACTAGTAATTCCAGGAAGTCTAGGTGTTTCAGGAAGTTTTATTAAAATATTATGCTGTTTCTTCCGGATGTAGATCCTCACACAGTGCACTTACACTCAGCCTGTTCTCTGTTGGCTTGCCCTGCAGGAGAAATCCCAAACTATTGAGAACAAAGATAACTTCCTGTGCCAGGTATATTAGCTGGAATTATCTCTGTTGCAGGAAGAAGGAACTTTTCTCTTGGAAGTGACATGTGATTTTTGAGGTAGTGAAGATTTATCTCATCAAGGATGTCACTTTGCTACTAAAGAAAACCTCACTGGGCTCATATGTGAAGCACTGTGTTCAGTTCTCTGCTGTTTGAGAGAGATTTAGTGGAGTAAGAGATGGAACAGAAAATGGCAACTGAAACAACTCGAGGAAATGAACAACTGACGTATGAGGAGAGATTGAAGTCTGGTACTCTTTAGAGAAAGACAGATATCTGTCACAGAGATTTACAAGATCATGAATGTCATGCAAAAGCCAAATGTGAAACCATTGCCCTCCAAATCCTGCAGTGTAAGAACTAGAGGGCACTCAGTGAAGGTAGTAGGCATTTGGGTTTAAAACAAAGAAATGAAAATGCTCCTTCATTTTCTGAAATTTTGGATAGTGAATTTTTTGCCATGGGAGGTAAGGAAGGCAGAAATGTCACTGTTGGGAATGGGGTACTAGGCTGGATGCCCCTGCAAGGCATGTTTTCCTGCAGCACAGTACCATACAATGTTGTCTGTACTTTGAAAGGGTTTTGTTGTTAGAGCACTGAATTCTCATAAGGATAATAAAGACATAAATGGTTGCAAGTGTGTTAATACTGCATTGCTAATGCATTTACTTTAATGTGTTTTAGAGTCTGATCCATTGATAATCAAATGCCTGCCTGTTGCTGTGCATGTTACTAACATGGCATTTATTTGGAAAATGTACAACTTGGAAGATGAATTTGGAGTTTGTGTGTTTATTTTTCTTGGCAGTGAGTTTTAGTTATCTCAGAAGGGAAAAGCTCTCCAGGTGCAGTGGGGCTGTGTGGTGCCATGAGTGCTGTAGCAGGAAGGTATGCAGGACAGGCATGCAGGAAGCTGGGTCAGAGTAGTTTCTTCATGCTCCAGTTCTGTGTGCTACTGAGATGTCTTTGTGTTATTTCCAAGTAGGCCAAGTTGAACCAATGAAGTAGAACAGGGACTTAGAGCCAACCACAACCACAGGTCAGGGGCCCAGAATTTGGGTCACGGTCCCTGCTCCAGTAGTTGGGCTTTAGTGACACCACAGAGCTAGGGTGACATCCCTGCAGGTTGGGGCATCCTCCCCAGGCACTCTGTGCAATCCTGCCCAACTCCTGATCTCCCAGGCAAACCCTTAGGCTTTAGGCTGCTGCATCTCATGTAGCAGCTGGCTCTTTCATTGCCTCTGGAGCATGTATAGAAGACCTACAAAGAGAAAATAAATCACTAATTCCTTTTAATACGGGACACAGGGTGGGAGTTTTTGGTGAAAAAAAATCTTCTCTATTTTTTTGTAAAGTTAAGCGTATCAACAAAAACATTCTGCTTGAATTAGAGAATGTGGGCTTTGTTCACATGGAGACTTTTGGATATTTGTGTAGCTCCTGTACTGTAGGCAAAGGCTTTTAGTAGGGATATTTCCATGAGCCATAAACCATGCGAGTGCAGCTTGGGTTGGCTCATTGTGTCTGAAGAAACTCTGTTGTTGATGAGAAATCCAGCATAAACAGATCCTCACTTGTGGTCTCAGATGTGCAACTGGGAAACAGGTTTGGCTTTTAATCAAAAGAAATGGAGTGTTTGGTTCTTAGGAATATCTTTTTTTCTCTTGTTTCAGTTAAATAAATAATAACACAAATGTAGCATGTAAAACTGTCTGACTAAAGCCTCAGCTAATTGGGCTTTAGTTCTGTGAGTTTTGATGTCATCATCCTTTTTGTTTTCCACTTTTCTGAGGAAGTACTTCAGCAACACAACAAAAATAAACAAAAGAAACCTTTTAATTCTTCACACTTAAATACATTTGTGCATATTTTTAGTTGCTATTTACTTCTTGTGAATTTGTCTTGATCTGAAAAAAAGTTGCACATGTATTGTTTTCTTAACAAAGATTTGACCTTCATCTTTGTAGACATAGTTTCACTATTCTTCCTACCAGCATTTAGTTCAAAGGATCCCTTCTGAGCACGCAGGCAAACCCCAGTTCTATTGTGTAAAACAGAAATGTGTGTTTTATATCATGGGAGTTTAGAGAACAATGCAAAGGTCAATTGTGTTGCTTGCTCTCCTGTCACATGATGTGGGTGTGTGTATGAATGCATCCCTGGAATTCCACTGTGGGATCTGCATCTTTGAAGCTGATGCTAAAATTACTGCCGAGGCTCTTCCAAAGGCGGATACTGATAGAGGATTCAATGAAATCGAAGGTCGCCAGTCTGGAGGCGTTGAAAGATACCTGGCTATGATACTATTTCTGATTTAATAATGCGAATGGGAGGCTAGCCCTTTGTAATAATTAGGACTAATTACTGAAGAGGTGTTGACAGATGGGCTAAGAGGAAACAAACTGCCTTTATCCAGTGGCTTAGAGTCAGATTACTAGTCTTGTGTTATCTGTTTCTCAGAAAGTAGAAGCTTCAATCATTCACTAAGTCTTCAAAGGGAAAAGGGATCCTAACAATATACAGGATTTGGGATGAAGCTATGAAATACGTCTTTGACTCAAAATGGCTAAATTAATCTCCTTTCCGTAAATTATCATACTTTTAAAGTTTGGATTACAGATGGAGAATTTGATGGTAGTACTGAAAATATGTGAAATCAATATTGATGACTGTCCTGTCGCTGCTCCTGTTCGTGGATTGGTTCCTTCTGTTATTTATATTAATATGAATTCTTTGATGCCCTCTTATGCCATTCTTGCTATGCCACTGAAATGGAGACAAGGCGAAGTATTTATTATTTCTCTTGTGTTCAGTGTTTGTTTTACACAGATGTCATGTCTAATCAAAATGCAGAAAATACATTTGCCAAACTTAATTACAGTTTTAGCATTTTTAGGAGACAAGATCATGCATATTTTAGGAGGAAAACAATGTATTACAAAATAATTGTATTTACGGAGAAATTAGTCACTGATGCACGATTTCCTTAAAAAACTGTTTCTTCTCTCCTTTTGGATGGAGTGTCCATCCAGTACATCTGCATGAAGTGAGTAGTGGATATGGTTGTCCAGTGTAACTGGAGTTAACACAGACATTCAGGGATGAATCCTTTGTCACTGGAACGGACACTCAGTGTGACTTACTTTAGGCAAATGATTTAAAAGTCCAGCAACCCTCACATGACTGCTTTAAAGTGCTTTCCTTCTCACTCTCCACCATATATAGGGCCTGGTTTTCTGAGAAACATGCAATAAATATGGTTGCATTTGATAGCATTTATAAGAAGAGGTAGCCTTCAATTATTTATTTCCTTTTAACGAAAGAGGCCTTTTAATTAGTGTTTAAATATTTATAACAGTTTTATTGTGCTGTAAAATCAGTTATACTTTGTAGATTTTCTGGTTTGAGATAATGGGGTTGGTAAAAGTTTTCCTAATGAATTTGGTCAGAACATGACATAATCTGATTATGTGACGACAGATTGACACTTCAGTTCCTGGCAGCACAGAAGCGCCGTACAAGGAAGGGGGTCAGCACACAAAGGCTGGAGTTCAAGTTCAGGGACAGCAGAATTGTTCGAAGTTTCAAATTAATGCAGTGAAACAGTTTTGCATTTTTCACCCCATTTTTGGTCCGTAGTGGTTTGTTGTGGATGAGAGGAGTGAAGCCTGAAGTTACATGTGTAAACTGTAGCTCCATTCTGGAACTTTGGGGTTATTTCTCTCCATTTGCTAAATAGTCGTTACTGTTACTCATTAAAACACAGAGAAACTGACTGGTCAGTACATCACAGGCACAGCAAACAGGAACACAAACTGGCAATTAAACATCATCCGTGCTCAACCTGTTAAATGTGGAACCAGCTTTTTACAACTTCATTTTTAACAGCAACATTTTTAACAACTTCACTGTTTCATGTGTGAGCATATGCTCATGTGTTTGGGGATACGTATTTAACTGATGCATCCTCTGTGCTTATGTAAAATGGATGTAGATTTATGTGCTCAAATGGGCATGAAACAACAATTACGGGGTTTTGTCTAAAGTATAAGCTTAGCCTAAACTGTTAAAATAAAGATTAATTTTTTGTTTGCTATTCAGATAATATTTGCCTTGTAAATGCCATTCCTATTTGCAGTGGAATTATAGTGATCCCTTTTAGATTTCTTGGACTAAGTTGCTCTCCAGTAACAGGTACTTACACTGTCCCAAATAGAATCCTACAAGACAAATGGCACACACTATTAGTAATTAAGCTTGAATTTTGGAGGATATTTCACAGCATAGAAATACTTAATGATCTGTAACTTTGAGTCATGTATTTAAAATAACACTAAGTCTTCTCTTTCTTTCGAGTACTTATATTTAACTTTTGAGAAAGTTAAAGATAAGAAGGGGTTCCTGGAGAAAGTAAAATATAAGTACCAAATGGGACCAACTTTATTGAAATGCAATTACTTCTAACCTTGAGAATTCACCTGAGTAAGGATTTGAAGTTTTAACCTAATTATTTGATACAGACTGTCCCCATTGCTTTGTTTCTTAAAATACCATGTGGCACAGGAATCTCAGTGGCCTTGAGAAGGGACTGTCTGTGCCTGGAGTCAGTGAGTGGAGTCCTAATCCCAATTCTAGTGGCTGTGCCACCCTGAGAGGTCATTACTGTCCCATCCAGAGAGAGTGACCCAGTGACACTGGGCTCAGAGATGTGCTGTAGTTTACACAGAAGCAGAAACCTTCCAAAGAGGAAACGCTGTGTGAAATCCTGGTGTAATGAATGAATCCTGCCCCTCCCTCGTTTGAGCAGTCTCATCAATATCATCTGGCAGTTTGGACAGGTGTAGATCAGATCCAAAATTTGGAATTCAGAACATGAAGTGGAACAAATAAGAATTGCCCTTAGTTATTTAATATTCTTTCTATGTTTATGTCAATTTATCCTGTTTGCTACTTGTAGTTTCAAAGGATATTTTTTAACTGTTATGAAGCAAATGTTGAGAATATAAACATACTGGGTAGGACATATACAATATTCTGATATAAAAGTATCTTCCACTGTGGCAATGCTGGTGAAATGCGTAGCCTGTTCAATTAACTGCAGAATCTCTTTTTCCCTCTTTTAATGAATATGTATTTTGTGTGTGTCTTTTTAATTCTATGACTTGTAAGCTGTGTCAGTAAAGTACAAGGAAATCCTTTGGGAAGCAGTGTCAGTACAGTTTAATTGAATTGCTGCCTCTGCACAGCCTCACCCCCCCAGTCGTAGATGCCTTTCCAAGGGTGAATTTCATCAGCAGAAGGAATACACAGGCAGGTCTGCAAGCTGGAAGTACCTGAGAAGTAGATTGCTTCATTGTGCCTCATAAAGAGTCACTGCTCAGTATCTCCTCCCACCAAATGTGCAAGAACTGCACATTTCAGGCACATTCATATGAAAAAAGTAAAACTTCAGGACTTCTGACTTTAAACAACAGTTGTTTTACCTCAAGTATGGCCAAAGCTAAATAAAACACACACTATTAACTCAGTGTGTAATAAAATATTTGTATATAATTCTTTTGTCAGAATTTAATCCAAATATAATGTTTATAGAGTAAAAAAATACTTTATATACTTTGTTTTAGTTGAATCTAAGGTGACTTGCTGCGAAATTAAAGTGCAGTGTCTTGTCAAACTTACTGAGATACTGAAATTAATGTTATTTTAAGATCATTATGTAAATGGGCTTTGGTCTCTTTCTCCCTGGTTGCTGACTGTGCAGGCCAGACCCTGAGCAAAGCCCAGTGTCAGTGGGAGCAGCTGTTTCTGCACATGCTCTGCACATCAGGACTCAGCTGATAAGGCACTGCTTGCTGTATTTTAGGAGTATAAATTCATTTCCTATAGGTTATATTTTATTGTGTAATATCGTGTTACATACACTTTTCCTTAATGCTGTAAACTCTTGTTATACTTTGAAGAAGAAAGTATAGAAGGCAAAATGTCATCTGATTTGTGCTGTGTTTCATGTTCCTGTGCCCTGTGGGAGGAAAAGAAAAGTAATAGAACAGACAAATAAATAGAAGTGGTGTTGAAACTGGCATGACAGTTCCTGCTCTTGCACAACGGAACTGCAATCAATTTATTGTCTTCATTGGTCAAATGCCAGGGTAACAGTATAATATTGTACAAGAGGAGATTAATTAAAGTGTAATTAGAATGGAATAAATTAAACAATCATAAAAGTTTGTCATGGGAAAAATATGTGTTCAGAATTAATTAGTTTTCAAATGAAGTGATGTTTTAATTGCTCAGAGTTACAGAATCCTTAATTGCAGACATATAATTCTGGCCTAAATAACTTCAGTTGCTGTAACAACTTGATACATTTCTTCTCTGTCAATTCTTTTTAATAGTTTGCTACTAAACAAGATTATTGCTGGAATGTCTGATAAAATGTCTGGAAGATGTTTAATTAAGCCCACGCTATCTGAGGACATTATTAACTCTTGGAACCAAAAGATTTGTAGCTGATGCTGCTCTGTGCACCCCTAATTAAGGAGGATGGGCAGACAGAGCCCATGGCTGACAGATTGTTGTGCATGGCTGAGCTGGAGGCCACTCAAAACAGCCTTTTGATGGTCCTTGGCTTATCAATTTTCTGCTAGATTACAATGATTTATCACATGCACAAACATAAATTCATTTTAGGGCTGCTGGTGTGGTACAGAGAAACCTGTGTGGAAATAGTTCTTTTCACTTTTACAGTGCACATGTAAGTGCATGTTCATCAAAGTGATCAGGCATGTGTCGTCTTTTCTTCCTCCGGTGATTTTAGGCAGAGTGTGTTGCAGAGCTGAGCTGCTGTGGGCTTTTATTGCATTCATTCTCCAAACAAGGCTGGCTGTGGTTATATCATTGCACTTTCCCGAGCAGTTAATGGTTTCAGAAGGTAAAACAGACGTGTGTCTTTTCCCTCATCTGCAAAATGAACCTGTTTATGAAACACTAGAATTGCATCCATGTCAGCTGTATGTCCTGCTGTGTTTGGGGATCCCTTATTAAAAGCTGGTGCAATTACAGGAGAGCCAAGGGCTCTCATGTTTTCAGACTCCGTATTTTTGGAGTAAATGTATCCATGATATTTGGCTGTCTCCAAAATGTTTACTTCAGTAAGATTTGCAATGCCCAAAATGTTTAACTGCGTTAAAAAAAGGCCAACCAGCTGATAGCTGAAGGCACATGTGTCAGAATGAAAGACTGAAAAAAAATTATCAGTCTGACACAGTGGGAGCATTAGAATGATTAATGTTTATGTTAATTTATGGCTTTTACATATTGATTAATAGCTTTTTGTTTCAGTGACCAAAATGTGTAAGTGGCAATGAGATCCATATGCTAACTCAGTGTCTTTCAGATGATTACAATCATTCTTAGTTTTGTTCCCATGCTAGATCTATGTTTTTGTACAGAAAATAATTATTGTACAGTGACTTTTAAAAAAGAATTGCAGATGGAAGTCTTTGGAAGTGGACCGCAAGACACAGGTCTTGGTTTCAGTGTTCCTGAAGGGTACACACTGATGTTTAGATACATTTTTCTTGCAAACTTCATTACTTAAAATTGTAATATTTTGTGGTTGAGCCTGGCTCAGGTAAGGAGTGCTTACAGACAGAAAAGGTGCTCACAGGGGGAGGAGCCATCAGCTGAGTGGGAATCATTAAAAATACGTTGTGTTGCAGGATGGTTATTTGTCATCTTCTTTCCAGCTCCCATCAGACTTCTTGGCATATCACCAGTGGCTGATAAGCAATTTTATTTGCTATCTGTCCATTGACTACCACAATTAAAGTCTGGAAACTTCCATCATTCATTTCCTGAATGTCAGGAGAGAAGGTAATTTCGGGGATCTCCTGGGAAAGGATGAACTTCTGATTTCCCTTGAAGTCAGTGGGGAATGGGAGTTCTCAGCACTTCTCAGAGTGAGACTTTTGAAGTGTTTTTCTGAGCAGGCAGTCATTGTTGGTCATTAGAAATGATTTGGTGACTCTGTAGAATGAAAGCTCTGCCAGTATTCAGTGTTCCCAGCCTATGAGGAGGGACTCTGGTCATCTGTAGTGTTGGCTGTGTAGCAACAGGTTTGTGGTGTCAGCTACTCAGGGACTGTGTAACTGGGTCACATCGATCCCGGCGCTCTCTGACACTGATGTGTCACTGACTACAAGTTCTGCAAGCAAGAAGGGAATCTATCCAAGGATCTGGGTACTGTATTTTCTAGTGCAAGCACAAGCACACGCACACTGGTGAATGCTCTGTTCGTCTGTTGCAATTAAAAAAAAAATACTATTATTATTATTATTGTAATTATTTTAGGTTTTGTCAGTAGTAAGTAGTAATATGAAAAAGAACCAATTTGAAAGAAAGCATTTGATCATACTTCTGAAAATTAAGGGTGCTTTATTAGTACATTTACTGGTTAAATAAAAAATTTCTCCTAATTTCTTCTTGAGATCAATTTCTTGTTTTAAAGATTTTGACTGATTTCTAATTTCCACTTGAAATAAATTACTTTTTAAATTAGGTCTAAAGAAGCCCAAGAAGTTTCTGTCTCAATTTAACACCAAAGACAGAAATAGGAGTTTTAAACTGAAAGCTGTGTTGTTATTTGACTGACAAATGTTTTTCATATATTCTTGGGCTCTGATCTTTGCAACTATTTGTGTGGTACTCCCACATCTCTCAATCAAATTTTGGCTGGTTTTACCTTTACTGGTGCATGTTTCTGTCTGCACACACAGACATTCACATCGTGTGCTGTGAGTGACTGGGGTACGAATGGGAAAAGCAGAGTGCCTGGTTTTGGGATTTCCAGTCTTCCCTAAATGTGTGGTAAGTGTCGGCTTGTTACAGGAGCAAAAGGCATTTCTGTGCACAGTCAGCTGCTTTTCACCTCAGATGACTGTCTCACAACATCCCTTTGTACTGCCGGCTTCCCAGTTGCAGTGTTTTCTGTCATTTTTTGGTTTGTACACGCAAAATAAAAAGCTGGGCTTAAAAATTTGTCATAACATGTTGGAAGAATTGTTTACAAAGCCAATACCTGCTTTGAGACCGTTTTTAGACAATAACCCATAAAAATTCACTTTTGCAGTCAGACAAGGCAAACTTTAACTCATTCGACTTGTGTGAATTTGTCTGGCATCTCTTGTAGTGATGTAGGAAGTGCTGCTCATTAAATGGGCTCTTGTAGCTCTAAACTCCTGTCCTTCACTTCCTGGAAGTGCCATACGATTCCTGGGGCAGAGAGAGGTTCATGGTTTGACCACTGTGAAACCTCGTTGGCAGCGGTTAGAGGCTGGGACATGGAATGTTGTGTTTGGAAAGCTCACGCTGTATTGTCACAGTGGAGATTGCAAATGTAATGGAATATACAAAATTGTTTGTACTGCTCTGTTAACTTGAGGGAAAGTGTTATGGCCAGCGACAGGGCAGAGTTTGGGAGGGAGTGCAGGTGGGCACAGAACTCAGGCTGGAAAAGGGCTTTTGTATAATTGGAGAGGGCACACAGCCTGGAGAGGGGGAAGAACAATTTAGTCACATCTTTCTCAACTCATTCTTTGCTGATTTTTCCTATGGGAGGGTGGCACCTGGTAACTAGGAATTTTCAAAAAATAACAGGGATTTCATGTATCTGTTTGTGAGCACACCTGGATGTGTTGGATATTTTGCAGTAGTAATTATGTCTGCACACCTGCTGGTTTCAGTCCCAAATCAGTTTGCCAGACATGCCTAGAGAGATTTATTTCTCCTATACCTGAAAAAGCTCTTTTACCACTGAGTTTTTACTACTCTTAAATAAGCCTAAAGAAAAAAAGAAGAGGATTTCTTCTTGTCTTTGAGCCTTTGGTATCTCAAACTGAACTGTGGAGTTTGTTGGGGGAGGAGGGTGTTTGGATGATATTTTAAAAGCAATTTGTTTTTGCTTCAATGTGTGATAGAAATACAAGTGACAGGAGTGGGAACAGGAGAGTTGCTGAATTCTGCTGGAATTTTTCCTGTGGGAATCTGTTAATGTTTTTAATTCTCTGAGAGATTTTTCTAAGGTAATCCTTTTGACATTTACATATTTTAAATGACTCTCATTAAATAAAAGCTTAGCTTTTTTTTATACCAAATGCTGAAGTGATGATACTGGAATACCACTGCACAGGAATTCAAATGGTTTGAGGATTATTCTAATTGCAACCTAAGCAAAGTAAGATTTGTGAGGGATATTAACAGTGAATGGTTCTTAAAAAAATCGTAATTTTGAAGGAAATTTGATTGTTCTGGCATTTAGGAGACTTTTTTTTTTTGTTAGACAAACCCCTTTTGGGTATCTAATGTGTGGTGCACTGAGCCATTTGCTAATTGAAACCCTAATTTGAAGTCGTCAGTCGTGTAGCAAATGTAACCTCTGGAGGAGCCCAAGAGTCTGCACTGCACCTGGTGAAGAATATTTTCCTTGTGTGTGTCACATCAGACAAGGTCAGCCCCTGAAGGAGGAGGCTGTTACCTGCACAGGGAAGGCTGCAGGAACTGGAACATCTTTTAGAAAACCAGAGTGTGCTGGTGAGGTGTTGCATCTCTTGCAGACAATGCCTTCTTGCAAGCAAATACTGCCATAAGCAAAATGATTCATGTACTCATGTCTTTTAACTCCTTTCACTGGAGGCAGGAGTCATAGCATGAGAATATCTCAGGGATGAGCATAGAATGTAGCCCTGAGATGCTTTTACATGAACTTTATTCTGTAGGTTGCACTTAGCTTGTTCAAGCCCTTGAGCCAGATTTTCCCCTCAGACCAGACTAAATACTAAGCAAATTTATTTAATTAAATTTGTTGCAGATATCCCCAGTTAACAAGAACAGATTGGCCTCCCTGAGGCTAGATGGAGTTAACAAGAAAATAAATGTTGTGCTAATTAGAGAATTCATTTTCAAACACCTGAGGTGAAACGTTGAAGTCCTAGAGATGTGGGATTGAAAATTCATTTGGATACGAGTCTTAGGCTTCTAAATCACTTGGGCACTTTTGAAAAATTTACCCAGAGGCTTTAACCATCTCATAATCATTGTATTTAGCACCTTTGCAGCTGTCTGCTTCGCAAGAATAACCATTATCTGTTCATATCAGTACAGCACAGTGTATTTCATTAGCCCTGAGCTACCTGGTGAGTTGAAGGTGGGCTAAGTGTCCTTTTTTGAGGATGCTCAGGTGTCAGCAGGAACAGATGGGTACTTTCTTGAGTTGTTAAAGCACCAATGTATCAAATTTCCATCTCTTTGCAGCATCATGGGACTTTCTGTATGTACCCAAGAACCTTTAAATAAATCTTGGTCTTAAGTGACTTGTCCAAGCTTATGGATAAAAAAGACAGCACAGATGTAATTCTGTAATTGAACGCTTGCTTGGAAGGAAAATGAGATCCTTAATACTGTGACACTGCCATTCATGTGCTGAGTCATGATAGGAAGTAATGAGGAGTCATAAGCTCAATAAAATCAGGTTTAATATTAAGCCAAATTTTCACATTCACATATATGATTAGCAGAAAAGTAAGGAAAGAACCAGGCTCCAAGGAGAAAAAAAAATCCCTTCATTTGCTTACAGTTCAGAAGTATGTTTTCAGTAGTTGTTTCTTTCTCTTGTAACCCCTCTGAGAATTTTTCTGAAATATCCTTGTAAAGACATGCTTTAGGTAGTGTCTGTCTCATGCCAGGCAAAACCCCTCCCACAGCCACGCACACACTTGCTGTCTGTCAGCAAAAACTTCTGTGTCGGTAATTAGAAAAATGCTATTAAAAACCTGCCTTGTAATCCCAGATAGCCTCTGGGTTGACTCTGTTGTTTCCTTGCTCAGTGCAGTGAGCCAGGATTGCTCCACCGTGAGGAGGGACCCCACTGCTCTGACCACCCTGAGCTACTCTTTGATTTACGTGGTTCTGCACAGTGTCGTTCTGAGGGCACCAGCACACGGCTGTCGTGCCCCAGAGAGGTGACCGGTGGTGACAGAATCCTCGGTCTAACAGGTCTGTACCACAGGTTACAGATGTAACGTGTACAGCGTGGTACAGATGGGCACTTGGGAGCTGGATCTCGCCATGGGGACAAACCTGTGCATCATGTCATCATCTGAAAATGTACTCCAGCCTGGCATGAGCCTGATCATCCAACAGCACCATAAAACAGATGAGTCAGGGCCCTAAAACACGGAGGGTATCCACCGAGCTCATTATTTTCATACCTAATTAGACAGTGCTATTGAGAGAGAACTGCACATTACACTGAAGAATCCTGTTTCATTACTAGTCCTAAAAGATAATTACATTTAATTAGGACCTATAGATATCATGGTGTTTACTGATCTATGAACACTCAAGGTAGACCTGCAGATGACGTGCAAGTACATCCGTTAAACACAAGTCAAAAGCTGGTACTGAGGTGACAAGGAAAAGTTGAGCTGGTTCACCATGGAACTCGAGCTCTAGTGCTCTGTTCTGATTCTCTGCAATTCCTGTGCTCTGAACAGGCAGACAAACACCTGCTGATCTTCCCTCACTGAATTTAGAAAACTTTTGGTCTCATTGGGGGTAATATATGCATGAATGGGAAAAAGTGATGGGAGTCGACATCTGTAGTGGCAAAAACTGCACTTTTCTCTGTGAGGGCAGGTCAGAAATAAAGCATAGATATAAAGCTTGGTTAGTAATGCCACAGATCAGGCAGTGACACTGTTCATGGTGAAAATAATTCTTGTAATGGGCAGTATAATGCACTTTCCAATGAACTGCAAATTGTACTTCCATTCAGAGGAGCTGCGGGTTACCTTACCCCAGCACAGGTCTGGAGGGTCTTTTGCAGCAGGAAAGGTCATCCTTGTCCTGCTCTGGTGCTTGTGCAGAGCTGCCTGTGAAGGTGTTCCTGTGGATGGAAATACCTGGTGAGGGTGGCAGAGCAGGGAGAGCATATTGGGATGCCACAGCCTGTCCCTGTGAGCTCATCAGGGATTGTCCTTTGCATTTCCCATGTGGGACAGGGCAGCCTCTTCCTCATACACTGATCCCCTTCTGTGCTCACCCCGACCACACTTGAACCAATGACATGAAGCTGAAAGCATCCATCCCTATAGATCCTTTAGGGAGTGCAAAACCCTTGGAATAAAAAGTGTAACACAATAGTCACAAGTCAGTGTGAAATACTGCATTACTTTTTTCATGTAACTCTGCTTGCAACCAAAAATTCAAACACTTGGGACTAATGGAATTCTTTTATAGAAGTGATTATATGTAAGTCCAACACCATCTGAAATTCTTTTCAGTTGATGTGTTCACTGCAGTGCTTTTCTGGAAATGGTTGTGAGGGGAAAGCACAGAAGTACTATTTTTATGGGGAGGAAGGGGAAACACTTAGCCAAGGGGCTGAGTGGAATGATGAATTGCTTGCCCACTGAAATTATGGGTATCCAGTTTCTCGTATTTTGTAGCTCTTCCCTTTTGCAGCAGGGAGAGCAGCTGAACAATTTTGTGTTTACGAGTGTGCAAGAGGTGTGTGCGTGGCCAGCTCAGCACCTTGGGAAAGAGGAATGTGGCAAAGACCAGCTTGGACACTTCCTCAGCTGATGTTAAGAAGAAATACTTTCCTCTGAACTGTGTGGCAAACAGAAATAACATTCAGTAATGATAATGCAAAGAGAAAAGTGACTAGGAAAAGCAAATGTCCTGTTCAGGATATATTTTGTCATTTCACTTCAGGCTGCCTTACCATCTGTGATACCTGTGTCTTCTCATCACACCCAGAGCCCTGCCCGGATGGCTCTGCCACCCCCAGATCCACAGTTTGTGCTCAGGGGCACCAGCGCTGCCGTCCACACTCTGCGTTTTTCCTGTGGAGGACCAGAACCTGATATCCCTGTTCTTTTCTCTGGGTGAGTAAAGCAGATTTCTGGATGTGCTGAACATCATATGGTCACTTCCTTTTAAAACAAAGTACATATTGTTTTGACAAAGTGTATGGAGAAAACAGCCACACACAGTTGTGAATGGTGGGTGTGTTACCTGTACTTACAACAAAACCCCAAAAAGTTTGGGGAAAAAACCCCAAAAACAACAACAAAAAACCCGCAACATGGGAGATTGATCACCTGAATGCAGTGATCACACTAAAAACATCTGTTCCTACTGCCAGGTCTGAGAACGGGATTATCCATGTCTGGAACCTGAAAACACACAGAGTGGGCACAGCACTGGATGGCCATGGAAGAAAATCTATCTACTGCGTGGAGACCATGGGTGGTAAAGACAGGCTTCTCAGGTCAGCAAGGCAGACAAAACCCAGAGAAATTATTCTTGTCTCTGTGATGATTGATGGGGGGGTGACAATTGAAGGGGGGGAAAAAGGGATGGGGGAAAGGAGTATCTTAATTCTGTAGTCACTGAAAGTCTCTCCAACACTCTCTGGAATAAAACATGAGGGGGGAAAAGATGCAATTAATTTCTTTATGATGTGTACACTTGGATTTGAAGTTGACAACTGTTTCACAGCTGAAGATTCACAGTTTCACAGGGAAGATAGATATACAGGATTTATAGATAGAGGGGTGGGAGAAAAAGGAAGGAAGGAAGAGAAGAATCAGAGATGGAGAGTGGATGACTGAAAATGAGCAAAGTTACTTTGTTGCAAAATATCTTCTGTTCCTGTTTAGCAAGGGAAGGTTGGGAAGATTTGTGTACTTTGGATTAGACAGGTGATTTAGAGTAGATGCCAAAGTGTCTGTAAGACTGGGAGGTGTTCTGACATGTTTATCTAGAGAAGACATCTCATAATATACAGTGGAACTCATTAGCATTTATATTTCTTATCTACTTGAGTACAATTATGAACACTCTCCCCCATAAAATCATACTGAATGAGCATTGTTTGTATAATTATAGAGTTTTCCATACCTCTATCTCTGCTGTGTAGTTATAACAGTTCACACAGCAGTGCAATTTTAGGACAGCAGTTACCTGTATTTCACATTTTACTCTTCTGAAGCTAAATCACAACAATGTCTTGCACTATCACATTGTTTGTATGCCCAGCACTGTCAATGTTGTGTCAGTTTGTCACTCAGCTAAAGAGTAGGTGGGAGTTTCTGTATTGATGTTGAAGAAGTCCCAACAGTCTGCAGATTTCCATCTCCTCTGTTTTGGTTTCATACCTCCATCAGGTGATACCACTAATTAGAGTAAGACATGGATAAGGGGTTTTTGATGACTCCTTGGCCCAGGTGATGAGGACATAAACCTTGTGCTACTGTAGTTTGTGGACTGGAAGCTTCTCCAGAGTGATACTTTGTTCCAAAGCCACCTAAATATGGAACAATTCCTGCTGTGCCTCTGGGCCTCTTGGGCTGTGGTGCCTGGGAGCAGCCCCGAGAGACAGAGGAGTCTCAGTGAGCTGCACTGGGGCCTCAGTGGTGCAGCTCTGCGGGTGTGTGTGTGTATTTGAGACAGAGCGTTTCACTGTTTAATTGCTGCCTGTCCCTCTCCTGTTGGGTCTCTGCACATGCACAGTCCTAACAGTGCTCTGTGCCCTCCCAGTGGCTGTGGGATGTCACCCACTCAAGAACTGCAGCTTTTAATTTATTTCTGTTGTGGTCTTTGTTGTCTTGATGTTTGTCTTTTAGCAGTCAGCACATGACATTTCCATTTCATTGCTAGGGTGAATGTGTGTTACATGTGTGACTCTGTGGATACTTTGTTTCCTTTTAAATTAGATCTAATCGATGGTGAAATGTAAGTATTTTTATTGTGAGTATGTTCAAATGCTCCTGTGACTTTATACATATGTGCATGCACAGAAACAGCATTACTGTGCTCAGTCAAGCCTTGCTCCACATGGAAACACCAAACTGGGCCTGTATCTGACTGGGCCTCCCTCCTCCCAATAATGTTTGAACCACTTGGCCAGTTTCACTGAAGGGTGATCCTTCTGGGGACATCATTCTCCCACATTTAGTGAAGACCCAATTAACACCCCCACAGCAGCTGTACTGAGCTCTGTCCATTACTGTTGAAGACCCAGTTGAGTTCCTGCCCTGCAGGCAGCCCAGGCTTCCTCAAACCTGCAGCTCATGGATCATTTGTTTTACTCTGACAGTCAGGGTCGAGACCAGAGGATCTGCTTCTGGGATTTAGCAGAGGGACGGACTTCAGTGACGGATTCTGTCTTCACGGAGCACGTGGGATTCTGCAGATGCTCTCTGTTAAAGGTGGCACAGGGACGCTGGCTAATGGCCATGGCAGCCAGAGGCCTGGAGGAGGTAGGAAATGTCTCTTTCTGAGGTGCTTGGGAGGTTGCTTTTGCTTCTGAGATAGTTCAGGAGGGGAGGCATCATTGCCCTCGAATTCTCTGCTCAAGAGAGAGCAGCACAAGAAACCTTTGGGGGTTCTGGTCACTAATTTTACTGCCACAAAGATGACTGAATTGTATAACTCATGCTCTAAGAACAAGGATACCAGCCCAAAATTTGTCTGACATTAGAGTGTTTGCAGCTGCTGCTGGTCTTCACATGCAGTTTTGAAAACTCTTCTGGTGCTGCTCAGTACTGGGAACAAGAGTCCTTGTGGGGAACTGGTCAGCAGGTCTGACATCAGGTGGAGGGGCTCATCTTCCCTCTGAAGCTGAGCTGGGTTTGGCAGGGCAGGGGAGGTGCAGGTGATTTGTAATGTGATACATGGTCTTTCACCCCGGGCAAATTCCTTACCTGAACCAGGACTGGAAATAGTTGAATTACTGTTGGCAGCCAGAGGTTTGCTCCGTGTGAGATAATTGCAGGGTCCATTTCAGTTCTTACTGGGTAAGTCCACATCTAATACCCCTATCACAGCACTCACTGACTGACAGCTTTGTTGGCAATTTCCACTTCTACTTTGTCGAAATCACAGCTTTGTTTTCTACAAAGGACTATCTGAGGACATCATACAAAAATAAATTATTTCAAATAGTTGACACCAAAGTACCAAAATTATGGAAAAAAAAAAAGTGGCATAAATATGAAAATAAATATTGCAGCTCAATCCAAATTGTTGATGAACATAAAAGTTGCTTTTCCAGACTGTATCTCGAAACTAAAAGTTGCATGTTTTATATACATGGAGTAGTAAGTGCCTATATTGCAAACAAATGTGAACTTTTTATTATTCAGAAGTGAAGCACATATTTAAGTACTTTGTTGGCTCACAGCCTTTTACAGAACTAAGTGAGCCTGCAGACACAACCCCTGCACCAGTAAATGCAGCCATTCTAAGTCACATACCTTGTTCAGATGAAACAAAGAACTCCCTCCATTCTACAGCAGTGCTCAATAATGTATAAGTTAAACAAAATTGACAAGTGCATTCTTGTGTCAGCCAGAGAAGCCCTGGAAATAAAGAATTAAATAATCATCTGACTTAAGCAGAGGACATTTACCCCGGTGTCACTTACAACTCTTCTCTGGGTTATTCTCCTTTGTTTGCCTGGGCCCTGCGAGCAGAGGATGATTTGGTGTCTCCTGAGGTAGAGGAGTTCCACTCTCTGTGTGAACCTTTGCATTAGAACTGTGTCACCTTTCAATAAACTCACATAAGCCCCCATGATATACAGTGCTTCCAAATAGGCAGCACTGTGTGAGACGCAGTACATTTGCAGCTTATGATTAAAATTAAGACTTAATAAGTGTTTATGCTTGGCTGGTGCCCAAAAAAAGAGTAATTTTGTCTTAAAGCAGGTTCAGTCCATAAATAATGAGATCTGAACAGGCATTTATTTGTTCATGATTGCATTTAAATCACCAATTATGAGTTACATGCACTTTTCTTGCCAATTTGCCAGAAACATGTTAAAAGCTTTATTAATGTGAAAAAGAAAAAGGGTGTGTTTCCTTGTGGCCAGTTTTAGCCACCCAGGAACACTATTAACCTCAGGCAAAGGCAAATCTTTCTTCTATTAAGCAAAACCAATATAAACACAGAACTTCAAGTTTTAGGTTACAGTTGTCAAAATATATGAAATAGTATTTATGTCTAAGGCTCAGTTGCGTTTAATGCAGACAGCCCCTGGAACTGTCAGTCCAGCAGAGGCAGCCGCTCATGCCTGCCTGCCTTCTGCACAGAGTTTGTCTCATTGTGTTTTTCTTTGGCCTTTGCAAACCCAACTGTAGCCCTTGCAGCAGTTCATCTGTTTTTAGTCAAGGTAAAGCAAAGATGATTTGGTTTTTTCCCTTGTAACCTGCAGAAGTGCATTTATCACAGCACACTTACCCTTCCTTATTCTGTACAAGGTGCAGCTTTGGTCTTGCCTAGGAGGCAATGCCCTTTGGAGAGACAGTGATGAAAGATGCAAGATGGGGGCAGGTCATCTTCATATTTATAGCCTGTTTCCTGCCACAGCTCACTTGGTCATTATGTTGAGAGCAAGAAAGTTGCCGAGAGAAAAGCGTCTTTTGTTAAGAGTGCAGCTCCAAAGAGCCAGAATTCCCTGATGATCAAACTTTGGTCTGTTCCCAGGTTTGGTCTGCAGACTGGATGGCTCTTGGCTGTAGTCACTACTCCTCAACTCTGGAGAACAGTTTCCTGCTCTATTGCTCAGTGGCTTTAGCAAGTGTTGTGTATGTTGTAGTCGCAGCCCTAGAGTGCAGCTGGCTCTTGGCAGCCTGGCTGACAGCCTCTGGAAATAGGAAGATGTTCTGGCAAGCTTTGAACTAAAGATACGGGATTGGAAAGCCATCACAGCTGCCGTGGCCGTGATTGATGGCTCCCAAAGGAGCCATATTTGTGTGATACCTCATCTCAGATGCTTAAGGAAATTTGCACAACGGGGGCTGTCCAACAGTGCTGTCAGGCTCTTGCACATTCTGCAAGTGCCCACAATGGTGGGTGATGCCAGATTTATCAACATAATGCAGACTATTGTTTACTTAATTAAAAGATCACCTTGGTGATTAGGTGTGCACTGGAGAAATGACGACGTTCCTGGTTTGATATCCCAGAGCTTCTATTTCTCCACAGTTCCAGTCTTGAGAACCAGCCCAGAATTCAGGCACTGCTGTGTCAGTCAAGAGACTCAAAACCTTCCAGTGCCAAACTGAAAGGGCAGATTCCCCTGATCTTGCCTGCCATCATCCTGAGGTGGGAATGGGCTACTTCCTTGGCAGAGGAATGACTTACCCAATGTTTAAAATTAAAAAAATCCAGAAGAGAAACCCAGCTGAGATCCGTAATTCATTACCATCAGTGCAAGTGACAGTAGAAGCTTCTCCATAGAGAGAGCAGGTGTTCAACACAGTGACCCTGCTTGGACAGACCACATTGTGTTAAAAATACCTGTGCGCTGATGCCTCTCCAGCTGGTGCTGGCCACTGACTCTGGGCTCACGATTTGTAAATAAAATCCTTGGATATACATATATGCACTGTCTGTATTGCCATGCAAACTCTGTGTTACCATAACAACACGGAGGAGAGAGTGCAAGTGTCCAGAGGTGAACTCTGCCAAAAAATTAGCAACGGAGATGGAAAAAGGGAAAAGGAAGCAGGGAAGTGTTTTCAGATTAAGCAGTCTGCAGTATTATCTGTTGTGTGCACAATGTCATCTACTGTTTGGAAAGAAGACTGTGATACAGATTAAATGGGAGAGTGGAGAAGAGGATGTGTTCACTCTAGCATTTTTGTCTGGTCTGTCCTAAAACAATGCTCTTCTTTAGATAGCTGTGGATTCCCCTACAGCTGCAACTTAGCAAGCATTCCTCAGTTTCCTCCAGACAGTTTTTACTGGAAGAGCTTATACTACCCTTAATCACCTTAAAAGACTTGTGTTTTTCACAGCAGAATTGTGACCTGGAGCCTGACCAATTCCTCTTGTTTTCCTGATGTCAGGTTCAGGTTTTGGAGCTGCCATCCAAGACGTCAGTCTGTACCTTGAAGCCAGAGGGGGGTGCCAAGCTGGGCATGCCCATGTGTCTGAAGTTATGGCAGGTAAGGCAAGAGCTCCTGCTAATTGTGAAATGTTTTCCCTGTGATTCATTTTATATGAAGCACATGAATCTTTCTTCACTTGGATTTTGATTTATTATCAAATCAATCAAGTAATTATACTATTAAAGGGGGGAAAGATTTGTGAACATCCTTAATGTAACTTTCAGAGCTTTCCAAGCTTTAATGGAAGATTTGCAAATGCTCAGGAAAAGCTTTGTATCCTTAGGATAGATACAGGTTTTGCATCAATCAAGTGGAAAATGAGTGACTTACCAAAGCCAGTTGTTTGATATGGTTTCTCACTGCATTAAGAATGATGAGAAATGATTTGGTTCCTAAAAACAGTGATTTTAATGGCAGGTTATATTCACTTCAATGCCCTCAGGACTAGGAAGCTCTCTATGAACATTTCGATTCCAGACATACAAGAGGAACAAAGTATTTATGGTTGTACTGACTTTGGACAAAAAGGTAAATAAGAGCAATTAGGGCAAAACCCCTCCACGTTTTCACAATATTTAGTAAATGATGTTTGTGGGCTGCCAACAGTGAATGACAAGTACGTAATACAAAAAGGTGGCAGTAGAGGGAGGAAGGAGTTTGTCACTGACTGGAAATCTGCAATGAATTGGTGGCAAAGCTGATCCCCTTTTAACTTCCTGACCACACACTCTTACAAGCCTGCAGGACCATCCAAGCTGATGCTAAGTGTGTAATTCCTGCAGGCTCATCTGAACATTTGTGTTATTTTAAGTTGAAAACATTATCGTTCAGAGCTTGAGGACTTAGTGTCTTCACTCAAGGTCCTGAACTGAGAGAAATCTAGAGGAATTCAGTTTCTGACTTCAGACAAAAGTAGGAGAGGCCACACAGTTCAAGTCCCTTGTTGTAATTAAAAACTAGAAAAAAAAAATAGAAAGAAAATTAAATGGGCTGATTAGCCTTTTATTAAACAAAGTTTCTCCTAAAAATGCAATCAGTGTTCAGTGCTAGATGAAATGAATAGGGCTTTCTGTTCCCTGGACATTTTTTAATAAGATGGAGATAACTGAGGAAATGTTCAGTGTTGAAAATTTTGTTGCCTGTATAAGAAGACCTCTGTCTTGCCATATTTTCTACATGTGTTAATATTTCTATTCCTCCAGGAGACAGAGCAGGTGCAGAGTCTTAATTTTATGTAGTTTTTAATGTTGTTGCCAGTGGGGATAAAGCAGAGGACTGGGAGCTGGGAGAGGTGAATTATTCCATGCAGATTCTGACTTTGAGAACTCACCATAACTTCCTAGACTGCACCAGGCAAGGATGGATAATCCCTTACAGTCTCACAGCTGTTTCTCTTTTACAAATGTGTGCAGCTTGGTTTAAAAGCTTGGGGAGGAGGATACCCTTAAGGGCAAATAATTCCATGTGGTGTACCAGAGTGCTGCCCTGCATTCTGTTTTGTGGTTGCACTGGAAGTGGCTGAGTAACACTGTAACCATCAAACAGGAGCTGCCCCAGCTGCACCCCTTCCTGAACAGAGGCCTGCGTTGGGCAATGCACACATACCCAGGAGATGAGCACTCGTGGGCCATGGGTTGCCTAAGAGACTATTTGATGTTGGTTATGGCACAGGGAGTTAACAAGTTGAAACAGAAGCCGACAGGGAGAGAGCCCCGTCCTGGTGTGAAGGAAGTGCTCGGGGTGGCTGTCAGCGAGAGCTGGGGGCTGCAGCCAGGGGCCCTCGTGTTTTGTGTGTGCCCATAAACAAAGATCTGCAGCCCAGGGAAACAACTGATCCCACCAGCAGCAGCCAGAGTGAGAAACTTCACTGTGGAGCAGGAGGCAACTGAGGCGTAGGTTAGGATTAAGCCTCACTGGCTTCTCCCAAGCAGTCACAATGCTTGCAGCTGTTTATTTTGTTGTTTTTAAGTGCTTTTCCCCCTTGTTTTTCTAGGTCTATCCTTAAACATATTAGTTAATTCAATAGATTTTTTCTTGTGAAGATTTATGTTCTTACATACATTGTCCCTTCAGCTTCACACCTTCCTGCTATTACTAATTGGGTGGAGTAGGATTTGCAGGAGTAAGGACAGTCTTCCCTTAAATTCTGTGCACTCCTTGGGAAGGCATCATGTTGCGTAATGGTGCAAACAAAATAATTCAACAAGAATAATACATGTTGAAACTGGAAATGCCAAGTTATTACTTTATATAAACTATGGCAATTATTCCTGTGGAGTTGACAGCAGATCACCTTTTCTTCCTTCCTTGACAATTAGCCAAGTGCAACAACAAAATGTTCTCCTTAGGAAGAGCAATGATTTATAATTTAATTTTTCTACTTAAACAGAACATGAATGGTGAGACTTCTCTCCAGTCAGTGTCTGAGATAAATAGGCTGTTGTGAAGTGCTGCTTGGTGAGCCCAGATCTCAGACTGAGAGCTCCCCTGATCTTTCAATAGCTTTTATTGTTTAAGTTCATGTACTCATTGAAATATTACACTTCATATGGTTAGGAAAGTCAGGAAAAAGTAGTGTGTGAGACCTTCATTTTATAGGGAACAGTATTTGTTTTTTTAAAATAGACCAGTCTTAGATCTCACAAATTACTGGTTTTCAATTAAGGTGAGATACCCAAAGCACAAACCAAGAAGTTTTGTTTGGTGTTTCTGGGAATGCTGAGCACTCACTTGTCCCTGCCATCTGCAGGAGGGGTGTGAGCTCCTCTCCCAGCTGCTCTCTGGCCTTTCCAGCCAGAGCACGCTCCCTGCATGATCAGTGCAGGATCTTCAGGGAGGGAGGGAAGATCCCCGGTGTGCACAGACCTGTCCACAAGGAGGTTGTAGGGGATTTCCTACATTTCCAAGGATTTCCCCTCCGTTTCCTTCTTTTCAGGGGCAATGTTCTTCTCTGCTCAGTGAGGTCCATTCCTCATTCAAACACTTCTCTCCTCTGAATAAGGCTGAGGAAGCACATGAGGCTGCTCCTCAGCACTCGTGTTAACCCAGACCACCCATCTCTTGTTAGTTTAACTCCCCCCAGAACAAATAATAACCACTGGGAGAGCAGTCTGGGCCATTAATGCAGGCAGTGAGCCTTTGCCCACTGCAGGTTTGTACGATGACATTCACAGCCAGCAAGTTTGACCTCATTCAATAATGTGATACTGGTAAAAATTCTTTGTGTCCTTTGCCTTTATTTTGAATTGAATACCAAGCAATCAAATCTTGTAGGAGCAGGCAGTGTTTGGAAAGATCTGAACAGCCTATTGGATACATTTCTGAGATGTGCCTACACGAGGTGGTCACAATCCCAATTTCTATTTTGATGTTTCTTCTCCTGTTAAAGAAATAACTGGCATTAACAGATGCCTCTTTTTCAGTTGCGTTTCATGAGGGATTTGCATCTTCACTGTTGTAACCAGTTCCCGCTTACAGGATCATTAGTCTTGTGGCTGCAGCAATGATGAATATTTTCCTTAAGTGTGACATGTAATCCAGTAATGTTCCCTTCTTTGAGTTATTTCAGGGGCTTAAATAAATTAGGTGTCTGCCCAGGGTGCCGTGCCCTTTGGCCTGTGACATCATTAATCAAAATAGCTTTCAATTGGTTACAGTGGGACTTGGGCGCCCATTAACCCCTTGGTGACTCACCCAGAGATTCCTGACGGGAGTTCAGTGTTTACCTTCAGGGGTGCCCTTGGATACATGGGGTGATCCCTGTGTGGAACCCTGCACTGCCCAGTGTAGAACTGGAACCCTTAAACGTGGCACTGCTGTCAATGCCCACATGGCCTTGTGCTGCTTCACAGTAACTCAGTTGCTCTGCATAATGTTTTTTAAGAAGTGCAAAGTTCAGACCATGAAGTCCAGCTCCTGAAAATTTGAGGCAGCCTCTTCTCAGGTGTTGTAGAGGGCAATAATTTGGGTTTTNATGGTTTATATATATATATATATAATAATAATATTTCATTTAGAATTTGATACTTATGTGATGTAAGACTCTTAAGTGCATATTGCCTGGTAATGCTTTCTGTAAGACCTGGCATTTAGACTTCTAACCATTTGTTCACTTCTATGCCAGTCAGCATTTTAATTTACTCTCTTGGTGCTCAGACTGAGATCTACATGGGGATGGTAGTTTTCCTAACAGACTATTTCCTTCTCAAACAATGTTACTTCTTCCTTGATCAGCCCAGCAGTGGTTCACAGCCTTTGCTTCTGGCTGGCTATGAAGATGGATCAGTGGTCCTCTGGAATGTGACAATGGGAAAAGCTTTGAGCCAACTCGTTTGCCACCAGGAGCCAGTGATGAGCCTTGACTTTGACTCGGAGAAGGCCAAGGGGATCTCGGGCTCATCTGAAAAGGTGCTCAGCATCTGGAGCCTCAATGAGCAACAGAACCTCCAGGTCAGGATCACTGGCCCTCTAGTGTCATTTATCCCACTTTGCACTAACAGTTTGATAGACTAAAAAAATATTTAGTCATGAAGAGGAGTTGTTGCAGATCTCTGGCTAATTAATCACAGACTGGTTAGAATGTCTGTGCTATGTGACTAGACTTAGCAAAAGATGGTGAGGATTTAAAAAAAAAATAGAAACCCCTCTCTCACATGTTTCTGGTTTTACCAAAGTTGCAACAGGCACACAGGCCTAGCATTACTCAAGCCATTGCCTCTATATCTTCATTTATCACGTTAGTAGTATCCAGCTCTCAGAATGTCCTAAACGTTATAAATGAGTTATAAAAATGAGAAACAAAGGATTGCTTTTCCAAAGGTTCTGCTTGAATGGCTAGAGCTTTCTTCCCACTGTGGGAAAGACAGAAGTATTTCACAAAACACTTCACAAACAAAAAGAGTAGGAGTAGCCCAACCAGCACCAACAGGACAAGAGGTTTAGGCCACCAGCTTCCTTTGGGACCTACAGAACCCAGCCAGGCCCAGCAAATGGGGCTGTGACAGTTTGTGTCAGAGCTACAGTGGCAGGTTTAGAAGGAGTGCCATGGTCAGCAGCTCAGGCCACGCTAGTCCATGGCAGTAAATACAGCTTTAATGTCGACAACAAGTGTTCCCACGGTGCCAAGGGTTAAGTAGGATTTAACTAGGCGTGGAAATGAAGTACATAAATAAGGGCTCATGAACATTAAAATGGCCTGTGTGTTGCCTCTCCACGGGCTGTTGTCCCATGAACAATGGAGAGGACCTGTACCAGCCCCTGTGTGCCCTATTTCATCCTTAGGAAGAGAGCTGTGGATACACCGAGTCGTGGGGCGGCAATAATCCCTGTTTCAGCTGGCAGGTTTTATGGACATTTATTTTTTTAGGAGATAAGTTAATGCAAGAAGCACCTGCTGGGACATCCAGTGGTGACTCAGCACCTGCAGGACCCTCTAAAGGTGTGGAATCTGCAAGGCCTCACCACAGAAGCAGCATTTGTGGGGCAGCAGGGCACTGAGTCCATGTAGTGCAAACACATCCAACTGAGATGAAGTTTGGAGGGCAAGGCACTGACCAAGGAGGACACTGGAACTGGAATAAACAGTGAATTAAACATGAAACGAAAGAGGCACTTTAGACTCTGAACAAGGAGTGAAGGTGTTCTAAGCCACAAGTCTGATACACAGGTGTCATAGTTTGGGTTTGTTGGGTTTGGGTCATGTTTGCCCTCCCCTTGCCCAGTGTTTCTGTCACTGTTGTCACCATCTGCACCTGGTGTCCTTAGCTCAAAGGAAGGTGAGTAACCCCGGCAAGAAACTTGGTGTTGAGAATAGTTCAGAAACCTGACACCATTACAGGCTTCTTAAAGCTTCATGTAGTCTGGTGGTGAAGGAAGCTGTTCCTTCATATCAGTTTCAGCTTTTTCCTAAATTCAAAGAAATTCTTCACAGCACATTTCAGGTATGAGTTAACAGAGCTACAGGTACAACTCATGGAAAAAAGTTGTTCACCTGAAATATTCCAGGTATTGTTTTTCACAAGGTATTCACATTCCTGGGAGAGGTAGGATTAGCTACACCCTCAACACCTCACACTGATAGTAGCTTTTCTCAGAAGAAATTTAAATGCCAAGGATTACAACCTACAAGCAACGTTCCTGTACCTCATGTGAGTACGAATGCCGTAACAAAATGCATCTTTCATATGAGCACTAGAGATTGTTAAGGACAGAGATTAAGTTTTTTTCCCACTATTGCATTAATAATATAAACCAGATGGGGATTTTTTTTCTCCCTGACATTCCAGGTACCTGAGGTAATGGTAGACGTTGGAAAGCCACTCAGTGGCACATTATTTTTATTCTAAAAGGTTTTAATAAGTAAGCGTGGTGCAGAGCTATCTGCCGTTGGAGAAATAATGATGCAATGATGGTACTTGTGCTCTGTTTTAAGTGGCAGGGTTCCAGTGTGTCAGTGAATAGATGATGAAGGTAACTGCAGAGTTTATTGCTATGGGGAAAGTTTGGGGTATTGTCTCCTACAGGAAAGTTGCTGAAATCATCACTGTCAGCAAATGAGGGGATTGGTTATGAGCCTTCTGATTTGGATGAGATAGTGTAATTATGTGCTGATGTTTGTGGTGGAATGAAGGAGGTAAACAGCTTCTGCAGGTGAATAAACAAAGCAGAACTCAGAAATCTGATAACCACAGAAGCTCCTTTATATGTGACAAGAAAAAGAATTCTATAAGCTGTGATGTTGGGTTTTGTTAGTTGGGTTACTGAATCTTTCCCCCAAATGCTGAAGCTTAGGCTGCTGCTCTTTTGGCTATTTTTCTAATACACGGAGGGCTTTGGGTGTAGATGCAAGTGTCCTTGCTCATGACTGGCTGAGAGCAGCTCACCTGTTTTTACCTCTTTGTTTTCTTAATTCCATAGATGGTCTTCTGGTTAGGAAATGTTGTTGGTGTGCACTTGACTGCTGCAGTTAGTCACTTAGATGGGATGGCACAAATCCTGGCACTAGGATTTCACCTGGCTGCACATACCTTGAGCAAGGTGTTCTTTGTTTTGCTTTTCTCTCTCCCTCTTGCATTTGCAGATCATGCACAAATGCCCACTGTTCCCTCGTGTTCCATAGCCAAAAGGCATCACCATTATAGGCTTCATTTTCAAGTTGCAGCTTGCTGAGGCCAAGCCATTTCTCCCAGTCACCCTGATTTTGCCGTATGGATCTTGCCCACGTAACTGACAGTAATGCTGGGAGCACCACGCCCGGGACTGGTTATAGCCATTAGCTAATAATCCCAGTTACAGAGCAAGGCTGCTGATGTAAGTCATAAATCCTTCCCTTCCCGAGACACTTTTACTCCAACAAAAATTCTGTGCAGGCCGTGCTGCATTAGGCCTAACCTGGGGAGTTTGGAAGATACGTACTAACAAAAAGCACAGGTTTAACAGGCCCCACACAGCCTCCTGCTGCACATCAGACTTGAGCAAAACGTGAGTTGGTTGTGGACACATTCTTCAGGTCCTCTTTAACAGAGGAACATGTCAGAAGCACTACAAGGTTCATTTGGCCTTTTTTCCTCATCAAACTGGACTGTGTAGTTGGGCAATTGTTACATAGCTGAAAAATCATTGCTTATGGCTTTGTGCCTGTAAGTTTCCAACATGTGTCCAACTACACCTGAACCCAACCTTGGCCAACATTTCTGGAGCTTTTTATGTCCAGTGTAAAGGTTAACATCATCTGCAGTGAATATGTTCTTTATAATCCTGTACTAACTGTGAACCATGGAATGTCCTTCAAGGAGGAAAGCTGCTCACATGTAATGTGCTTGTGAACCCCTTCCCTCCTCAGACAAACAGCAAACACCACACAGAGTATTAAAACAGGCCCTGGGTGACACCAGGCTTTAGTACAAGACACCTACAGACTCAGGCTGAAGGCAGCAGTGACATTAACAGGCTGCTCACTAGGACAAGTTACCTGAGGGGAGAACTGTAACAAGGGTATTATGTTGAGCCTTTTCTCTGCTTCAGGAGAAACTCATCGGTGAAGTAAAATCTTCCCTTTCCAAGGGCTAAGTCCTGTGCAGCCCCAGTGCCTCCTGAAGGAAGCCAAATGCCTTCCAATTTAATTGTGCCCCTCAGAAACTTGTGCCCCAGCAGTTTCCAAAAAGTAACAAAAGGCTTCCAAGATGGAAATCAATAATTTGGTCATAATCCCCGTCTTGGAATTTGATGTAAATAAACGTCTCTTGGGAAGGAGTACTAGAAATACCTTTTCCTGATACTGTCACCCAGTCCTTTCTTAAGACTGAGGTAGATGCTACAACAGCTTATTGGAGGTTTTTTGGGGAGCCACAGTAGTAGAAATGAGCAGCAGGTAGTTTAAACATCAGCTCCAAATCTCAGCTTGGGAATACTGCAGGAACAGGGAAAATATATGGCCTTAGCTCTGAACATTGCAGCTCATGCAAGAATCACTGAAAGAAAAGTGTGGTCTGATGCTTGAAACCTTGACTCAGCTTCACTGGTGACAGAATATAAATAGCTTTAAATGCAAAATAAACTGAAAACACAAGGGATGGATTTATTTTTAGAGAATGGTGCTGAACGTGAGAAGTTAAGGTGTTGCCCATCTCTGTCTGTTGTTCTCTGTGTGACATTAGTGTGTATGGGTGGGCACTGCACCTGCTAAAGTCCCAAAAGGTTCCTTTTTCTTCTGTTTTGAACAAGTAGAACTCATCTGTAACTTTTTCACACAGGTTTACAAAACACACAAACTTGTCAACACTGGCATATCTGATGTCACCATCCGTCCAGACAAGAAGATTTTAGCCACAGCAGGGTGGGATCATCGCATCAGGATCTTTGGCTGGAAAAAACTGAAGCCCTTGGCAGTGCTGGACTATCACACAGCGACTGCCCACTGCGTGTCCTTCTCAGACCACAGCAGCCCCCGGGACACCCTGCTGGCAGCTGGCTCAAAGGATCACCGCATCAGTGTCTGGTCAGTGTACACCCAGACCCGGTGACACCACTGCACCATCATGGACTGGGAAACAATTCCAACCTGAACATAGGGAAGTAGTAGAATCTGGCTCCAGGCTGAGGTGAGAGTCCATGTTAATTCTTGATGCTGCTTGTTTAAGCTGCAAGTGTTGTTTTGCAGAGAGTGAAGTGGATTTTTAAAATTCATAACAGAACAAGGCCAGTCACAAAGACACAGAAAAGTTGCTTGAGTTCTGCTACAGGTTTTGCATCAGCGTTTCTTTGGCAAGTTGCTGAAATAACTTGTGCCAATGTCTTTTGTGGAAAAGGACTGGAATCCCTCAAACTATGGTGGGGCAGAATACCTCTGTTTGTAAATCATTTGTGTATCCAAGAATCTGAATCAGTTTAAAATATCACTCTGTCTTGAAAATTTACACCCATTAAAGCACCTCCAGTGGTTTCTCATTGCCAGTTACTTTTTCTTCCCCATAACTGAAAGGCTATCAGAACAACCTTGATTTGTTCACACTTCTGTCAGTTTCTAACTTAAACCAACAGCCAGGAATGTGACTAGGGATGGCCTTTGGCATTTATGAATTTCATTATGTCTCCTGTCACCTCAAGCCTGACAATTAATCACAAGAAAGGGGAAAAATCTTCCCCTGCACTGCACTGCAAAGCTGTGTAAAGCCTTTCACAGAGCCAGTGCTAAATCCTTTCCGTAGACTGACGAGCTGAAGGATTTAAACTCAGCAATCCAATTAGCGCCCTTCTCCTTGGAGAGCTGGGCAAGTCTGGGATTCAGCTACACAACTCCCGTTAACATGGAGGGGAATTGCACGGATAAATCCTTATCCACACTGTGCAAATGGCTCCATTAACTTGTCATCTCTACGGCTGGGGAGCTGACATTCACTCATGAAGGTTTTCTTTGTTAGGATCATGAAGCAGCGTTTGGATTCTTCTAAAGCATATTAGACACAGGCCAGTGTGTTCAGACCCATCCTGCTGCTGGAGTCAGTCACAGCTGCAGTGACAACTGTGCCCAGGCTGTGCATTGGTGATACCTTATTGGAAATTATTGTTTCTGCACTGTAAACAGATGGAAATCAAAGAAAAAGGCACCAAAAGTGTAATGAACAGCAACATCAAAGGCTTGAGAAATTATTCAGGAGAAACACACATGCAAATTAAGGTCTGGGTCTCTTATCCAGCTGGGCTCTGCAGACAGAGAGTATTCCTGGACGTAAGTACCCAGCCTGATGTTCTTTCCATTAAAACACAGCATCAGGATACTGTTGCCAGGCTTTTCTAAATAAAACGTGGCCTTACACATTTTGGATTGTAATGACACTTTAAATAATGCATTTCTTTGATTATTGCTTTACTGTTCAGTAGCTGCATGGAGGATCACGTTGCAGTTGAAAGTTAAAGCCTAATTTTCAGGCTCCTGAGTGAAGGGGAGGTGATGGTGTTCATTTCATCTACCAGGCAGAATTGCACGGGGTAAGTGCTTCATCTCCACCTCCCACACAGGAGTCGCTGCTCACACCAGCCACAGCCTGTCTCCACAAACCTACTGCTGCAAGAAACTGTCCTTTTGTTCTTTTCCCCCTTTCTTAAAATAGGTCAGATTTGGCATAGAGAAACAATGAAATAAATAGAGAAAGCATTGTTTATGTGATCCAAGAACCATCCTAGGGGGTTTGCAAAGAGATTTCCTCGTGGCTGTCCTGTCACACGTGGTCGGGGGGTGCAAGCATTCCTCTCCAGCCTGCACTGCTGGAATGCTTACCCGGGACTGAGCTGTAGGTTTGATGCTCATCCAGCAGGAAAGGAAATCCAGGGCTCGCCCATCTTGGGCACACGGTTACTGCAGGAAATGAGAAGGGCTGAGCCTGGTTCTGGTGGAGCAGTAATTGCTCTCTGCTCTCACCCTTTAGACAGGAAAAGGCAGCTGTGCCACCAGGCTAAGATGCAAATCTGCAGCACTTCAGGGCAGCTCCATGCCCAGCACACCCCTTGTCCTGAGTGCCAGGTATGAGCACCTGATGCTCCAGGGACGGTGTGAGGTGGCAAGGTGTGGATGAGCCTGGCTCCTGCTCCTGGCACAGCTGGCTCACAGCTGGAGCCCTCAGGCCCCAGAGCGGCACCCAAAGGGATCTGTCACAGAGACCTCTGCCCGGTACGGCACTGCAGGAAACAGCCTGTGGTGCAAACAGTCCTGCATTGGCACAGGGGCACCCCTGGGAAGGAAAGATTCAGCACTGTTAGACCAGAGCTTGGAGGTTGGGAACTCGAGTATACTGTTTTCTCTGAAAAATGTCACTTACTGTCAATGTGTCTAAAGTAACTATGGATGTTTAGATTTACAAATAGGTCCTTTGGAAGATATCCTAAAGCTGACTGTGTGCTGTCACATCCAACTTACTGCCTTTTGCTGGGAGTGAAATACTTATGTTTGTCTGATTAGGTGGAGTTAAAAATAAACTTAGTCATGCAAGTGAAAATTGGAAATGAGGGCATGAACTGCAGCTCTCTAACAGGTAGACATGGAGGTGAAGAGTTTCATCAGCTTCAAGAGGAAGGACACAGGTTGCAGAGTTGCTTGCAACAGTCCTGTACTTCCCATTACCATCTGTGTCACACTTAATTCATTAGTACTTTACATCACTTCTGATTTTATATAAATACCCAGTAAACAGGTTTTACTTTCACATTATAGTTTCCTTGAAATGAGCAACCAGATTACATTAGTTTGATTTAGAGTTGAGTCTAAATCTGTAGTTGGATTGTGAATTACGGTCTTCTAAAAATTTGCTTAAGGAACTGACCTGGGCTTCCCCAAAGAAGAATGAGTTCCAGCAGGAAGGACAGTCTATGTTGCTGTAGACTGTAAAACACAGTTGTCTGATTGCATCTAGGAAATTAGCAATTCTTTTAAATTATTATTAAATAATTTAAAGCTCTTTACAGTTTGCCATGAGCATGGTTATCACTCAAGATTTCAGCTGACTTGCTTAGCAGGAAGGTTGTGAGTGAAGAGCCACCTTAAGGTGCTGGAGTTGGCTCTGGAATCTCACCTGCCAGTCGGGAACAGGGCTAGTCTGTACCTGGCCTAAAGGATTCAGGAGTGAAGGTGATGACAGCTAAATTAGTACAAAAAGCTTCCTCCCAGGAATCACCATCTTTGCTTCTGTGAGAGGGAGGAAAGCAACCAGCATTCGTAAACTAATAGAACTAAATCCCAAACACTGGCATTTGTGCAGCAATTACATGGAATATTTATCACCACTGGAATGAATGGTGATCTCTGACCCTCTAACATTATTTGCAAATGAACCCATTAGTTACAACCCCTTTCTCTTATCAGTATGTGAGCCATAAAGCATTGCAGTTCTAAGTGAGATGAGCAAGGAAAGAGATTAATTGTGTTTGTAGTAATGAGTGAAAAAGGAAGTAGGCTGGGGGCCTGCAATGAGACAGTTGTTAAATTTATCCCTATACAAGGCAATTGCTTCAGCAAGCCAATAAATTACTCTCTGCAGCTTGACTCGGATTGTTGCAAAGGTCTGAGCTTAAAAGAGCAGATTTTTATAGTTAAGTCAATCCTGGTTTCTGGACTGCCTTTTTTTTTAGCACATTTAAGATGCATCCACAAAGCCAACTTACAAATTAATAAATCTTTCCTTTAATTCAGTCTGCCAAGAACAAAGATAGAGCACTGACTACTGCAGGAGCCATGTTAGTGATGTAAACCAAAGGACTGGGGATTAAGCAAGGATTACCGAGCGCTAAATCAATGTGTTTCCTTTTCTGGCTGTGTGTCTGTGGTGTGAAAGTATGGATCATTACATGAAACGTGGCACATGACTGCCTGGATTAATGCTAGACAATGTTACAGCACTGCTGAGACACAAAGTTTGATGTTTAAGCACCAGTGAGCTACCAGGGAATGACGGCGATGACTAAGGAAGAAGGCCTGGGAGTTTCTGTTGCTCCGTAGTATTCTGAAAGTCCAGCCTGGGTCCCCCTGCGAGAGCAGCTTGTCCAAGTAAACTTGGCTGTGTTTATCCATGTCCTCCTTCTCTGGGGCTTGCTGGGGAACTGTCCAGGATTAAGAGCCTACTGGGGGGTTTTTGCAATTCATTTAAGAATGTCACAGTATCACATGAAATGTGAACATTTTGCTCACCTGATTAATGGCATGAACTGTGTCCGTGTGTCCTGTCAGCAGTGCTGTGCTCTGCTTCATTCTGACTTACCTCAGAGCAATTCGATTTGCAGTTTGGTATTAGGAGGAGGAAGTGGAGTCAGGGGGTAAATTAAAACTTGTCCCTTTGAGTTAGATGATATGAAGATTCTAGAAAGGACACAGAGTCTTGAAGGGAACCACCTCCACCTGTGGCCAGACTTAAGGGAAAAGGACAAGGGTGGCAGGAAGAGAACCTAGTGGAACCATATGGTGATAGGTCTGTCTTTTTGAACTCATACACCAGCTCATTTCAGTGGCAGAAGGATTTGCTTTTACTTCCTCAGCATCCTTTTCAAAGGTATTGGAACACTAGGAAATCCTGTAAACCACAACCTACACCTCTAACTAAGGCTGTGGTCACTGCTATGACGAGTCACACGGGTATCACCAGGAGGGACTGAGGTCCTGAGGCAGCCACGTGCACTGCAGAACCATCCCAGTGCTGGATTAACCATCTCCTTACACAGTGGGGGAAAAAATCTAACAATTAGCTGTTATATTTGAAGTTATAATAATTAAAAAACCAAAAGCAAGCCATAACCCTGTTCCATTACACTGGGATTACAGCTAGATCCTGTTTCCTCCCAGTTTTTATTCCCAGGGTACATGAAAGAGGGCAGCAAAAAGCTATAGAAGGCCTTTGGCACTTTCTGGACAGCAGTGGGCTGATTGATTCTGATTATGTCCAGATCTGGGAATCCAGGGAGGATGTTAAAATGTTGAGCCATTATTCTTCTCCATAGTTCTGGCATCCCATGCAGGCAAAAGTACCTTTTCCAGTCACCCCCTGCTTGCTATAAACACGTTCTGACACAGTAAGAGGAGGTGGGTGTGCTGGGCCTATGGAATAACTTTAAACACAGCAGAGCACATGGCCATGGCGTTTCTCCTGATGATAGGAAATCTCAGTGATTCATGGATACATTGTCTCTGTTGATGGAAAAGTGTCCAGGCTGCTTTTAACATAACACTTACGGCAAGTATTGTCTTCAGACTTTTTTCCTCAGATTTTTTTGATGATGTGCAGACCTGGCATCCCGCTAAATAGAGACATTGAGTCTTCATAGTTTTATCTCTCGAGCCCATCTGGTTTGAAGCAGTTGACAACAAGCAGGAAAGGGAGTAGAATGAAAGACTCACTTCATGTTTGCTGAAATAAAATAAACGTGTAAGGCAGTGCTCAGAAGGGGGCTGCTGCACTCGCCTCTCACCAGCCCTGCTCTGTCCGTGCAGAGGATTGGAACGGGGCCTCAGGAGAACCGAGGGAGAAGGGGAACCGCGTGTCCCCTGAAATGAAGGACAATGGGAGCACAAAGCAAGTGGAGTGAAGAATCCAACATACAGAGCCCCTGACAATCAGCCAAGCTAAAACCACCGACTGGCAGTTCAAACACCTCACACCAAGGTGCTCCTGCGAGTTTTACATGTTGCTTATTCTGTTTTTAACTTCCTTCTTGCAATTTACAGCCCAAGGATGTCAGTCTGAGTCCCTGGGCACCTGTGCAGTCCCTCTGTTGCAGCACTGGCCCCCGAAGTGTCCTGCCCTGGCCACAAACATCCCCTGGGTCCGTTACCAGAACGAGCTCCAGGGAGGAGGATACAGCGTGTGCAGCTCTGTCTCCAGGCACAGTTAGGTCCTAAATGTAACTTTTCAGGCTTTTGTTCTTAATCACTTTGTTACTATGTAGATCAAATTTATAATTCTAACCTAAATAGAAGTAAGTGATTTATTGTAATTATTTTGTATAGGCTGCTCTTAATAAACTTCTGAAAAAATCTGGGAAAACATTTAATTTCCCATATGGAAAGAACACATTTATCATACTTTACTTGGATATACTTGGCCAACTATTGCACATATATGCAAAACATATGTGACAAATTCAAGGCTGAATTTCATAAAACAGAAATGCTATGAAATGTGATATAATAAATATATTACACAGACATATGTGGCCAATTTATAAAACTATGGTATCTTTGGTAAATTTATAATAGGTCATTTCTATTAATGGAGGGGAATGAGTGCATTTTTTCTGGCATATGCAACACACAGAGTCCTTTCCATAGACCTCCTGAAGGGCGGTGGGCCTTGGGAGAGCAGACTTGTGCATGTACATACGTCCTGCATGTGGGACATGTCTGTGTTTTCACAATTAATGTATATCTTCACCTTTTTGCATTGATCGTGTGTGCAACATACTGGGCAGGGGGAGAAAAAAGGATGAAATACTATTCAGAGATTCACAATCCTCTGACAGTCCCTGGATTCCCACAATGGGTGTCTCACTGTAACAGCACCATCCAGAGGCACGTGATGTGCTCATGATAACGGCACTAACAGACATCTCTGGGTACAGCCAATTTCCTCTAGTGACAAACACCCCTGCAAATTAAATATCTTAGCGATGAAGGAAATAAATGCTCACATTTAGAGAAACCTTGCATTCTCACACACACAAACTGGCCTGTACTGGCAGACTAGACTCTTCATGTCGCAGCTTATAGCGACAGCTGAACCACTGCTGATTTTAACTCACAGGTTACTGCCCCTCCTTATTTATGCCATTGCGCCCCAAAGATCAACTCTCTGCTTCATAAAACAACCCCACATTTTCCTCTCCGCGTATTTGCAAGCTCTAGAGGAAGTTCTTCCCGAGGGTTCGTATTCTACACCGCGTGCCATGCCCGGCTCTTCCCTCTGGAGGGAGCCGCCTCTTCAGGCTGGGCCGCCCGGGGTGCGTATTGCATCCTCCTTCCTCCTCCTCCTCCTCCTGCCGCCCGCGGAGCACCCGCGGGCACCCCCTTGAAGTGACCCCGGGGACACGGGGATTCCCTGCCCGCAGCGGCAGCTCCACACGAGTGGCGGGTCAGGCCACAGCACCCGCGGCCTCAACGCGCTGCAGCAAAGCCGCGTTTGCTTTCAGCCGCTCAGGAGAATGAACAACAGAAGGCGAAGCACCCGGCCCCAGCGCACCCACACGCTCCACCCCGCCCTCCAGCCCAGCCGCCTTCAACAGCTCACGGCAGCTTTTTGAGTTCCTTGGCCGAAGGTGCTGGAACCTGCTTTGCAGGTACTGCTGCCTTTGCTCCTCCAGACTCCTCCGGGCTCACCTTCCACCCCCCAAACCTAACCTGGGGGTGCCGATCTGTGGGTGTCTCCAGCGGCTACAGGCATCCCTTGACAGAGGCAGAAGGTTACATAGCCCGAGTGAACCTCCTTTCCTTATTCCTCACAGTGCAGACCAAGCTGTGACTGCCCCCGGGGGAGGGATCCGGCATCCCCGGCTGAAATGCCCCCGCCGGCAGGGAAGGACAGCTCTGCGGCCGAGGTGGCCCTGAGCCGTGCAGCCCCCACACTGTCCCCGGGCAGCCTGGTGCCTGCTGAGCACGGTTCGTGCTCACTGTGGCCCTCAGGTCACTCTCACACTCACACACTGTAACATGAGGGAAGAGGAAGGTGCAGGTGCTCCCCTGGCCATGGCCACGCGTCCGTGTGCTGGGGGTGGACTGAAGTGATGGCAGCACCCCAGGATGGATGCTGAGAGGTGCCTGCTGGGGACCACCTTCACAGTTCTAGGGCCTCCCTGAAGAGAAGGAAGGACTAAAGTGAACATCCCTGAAGTGTGTAGACAGTGTGTATGAACACCACAAGCCCACAGAAATCTTGTCCCCATGCTCCTATCCTACAGTGAATTTAGTCATATTCATTAGAAAGGAAAAAAAACCCCAACAGCAAAAAGCCATTCTGAAAACTGGAGCTATCTCCAGTGCTCAGGATAAGTGATCAGTACAAAGCTGCCCTTGTTTCACTTGCCTAATCCTGTATTTATCCACTGAGCTAAGTGATGCACTTTTCAGACCTCAAGAGCAATCAGTAAACTCAGCCTGTATCTCTGGAAAATAGAGCTACATGGCTAATTTATTCTGTATTCCTGTTTGGAAGAGGAAAAGGTGCTTGTACCCTCCGAACTTGGGCCTGTTTTACCAGCAGCTCTCAAACACATGTTCCATGTGACCTGAGGTGACCACAAGTGGAAGCAGTGCCTGGAAATGCTGCTGCCATCTGGGTGTGTGCTGCAGACCTTGGTGACAGCATGTCCCTAGTGAAGCTCAACCAGACATGTAATCCAATCATACAAAGTCAAATGAATCTGCAATATATAGTTAAGGCATGGCCTACATGTCATAGTACCGGGACAGATAACCTGAAATTAAAGTGTTACATATTTTCTGTGATTTTCAAAAGGCTTCTACTAGTCAATGTGCAGTGCTATGGAGTTTCTGCTTGTTCAAAGTGGATTTTTTGTTGTGATAGAAAAATAGCCCTTTTTGCTTTCCATATCTGTAAAACTCCCATCCATGAGATGGACACAGCTATGGAAGGAGAGACTCTGGTCGAAACCCCAAGGAATTTTGATTTAAGGATTAAAACACATTATGAAATGGACTGGCAACTTGTTTCATGCTAACATTACAAGCACGTTGATGGCCTAACAGCAAGGTTAGCAATACCATTTTACTAGTTCACACTACAGCTCGACACAGCTGCAGGGTCTCTCCCTCCCATCCACTCCCAAGACTTGTTTAGTGGTTCTTGGCACAGGGGACAGACCTGAGGACCCCCTGCTCACTGCAGGTTGAAGTTCTATGATTTTTCTCTTCTTCTAATAGAGACACAAATTCCTACAGTCAAGACAAGGACCTTGAGCCACTTCTGGCAAGAGCATAATTTAGTCCTGGCAGCCTGGGTCACTGTATGTGTGTTTAGAGAAAACAAACAGCTCTGTTGCCACCCAGGACCCCCAGCCCTGCAGGCTGTTGTAGAGTGACAGCTCTGGCAACAAGGGACAGAAGGGAGGGACCAATCACCAACCAAGAGCCAATATTTGCTCAGACTAAAATCCTTCCTTATTTAAATGACCTCATTTTATAGGGGAAGTTCAGACTTCAGAGCAGAAAAACTGACAAATATACACAAATAATCAAACAAGAAATGAAGGAAAGAAAGAAGAGGAAAAATATTTATAAACGTCACTGTCCAATGTCTTTTCAATTTAAATGAAATAAGATTATCTACATATATCTACAAATATCTACAGGTATCTACACTGTTTGCAGATATGATTTCTTTGGTTGTCTTCACTTTTTTTCCTATGCTTTGACTACTAAGAGAAAAAAAGTGTTTGCATAATCTTTGAAGGAAATAATAAATATAACAACTTCATTAAACATTTGACCAAAGCTTTGGCACTAATCAGTTTACAGATAACGAATCATACTGAAAACTCTGAAATAACAGCGGCAAAGCGATACAGCACATCCAAGAGCCATTTCCCACTGACTAATAATAAGCACAAGGCTATTTTACATGTACTTTTCTGATAACATTAATTACGGTTTAGTCTGACACTAAGAATCTCACAATTCACTGCAAATGTCAAATAAAATACGTATTTCTTGCACAAGTCTTTTTTATGTATCCAGATATATTTTTTTAAACAGGAAAAAAAAAATACGTGAAATAATCATGGTAGCCTGCATCCCCTCTTAAACCCTTCAAAAAAAAGTTTTGGAAGCCCAAAGCTCACTGCCAGAGACAAAATAAACATTGCTATTAACACTGCCACCTGCACAAGGGAAAGAACATGTTTTAAAGTGTTCGTAATGAAAATGCACAAACGTGGATGAATAGAAGACTTTGAAAAAAAAAAAAACCTTTTTTCAGAGTCTCGAGGAAGAATCAGAAAAGCGTTTATAATACTGTGTACCAAGAGAGCTGGGGAGCTGCTCAACACCTTCTCTGAACACAAAGGGACCCACTTCGGTGAGCCCGACACAAACACCTCACTGAGGAAACTGTGATCACCACGGCCATCCTTCAACTGTAAGGAAGGAGTACTGAAGGAAGATACCAAAGGAGAAGGAAAAAAAGTACTCACCAGCATTAAGAGACAAGACGCAGCAAGCAGGTGGGTGCAGAATAGGTGCTTTGGGACTGCTGCAGCCAAACAGAAGGGGTGAGCCAGACCGAGAGAAAACCCTCAAGTCCCTCTACAAGGAGAGCACCCACAGCTCGGGAGAGGACGCGGGAAGGCAGGAGGGAGGAGGCCTGGGAAGCGGGTGAGAACACACAGCCTAAACTCTGCGGGTATTCCCCCACCCCCGGGAGGGTTTTTACACCTTTGTCTCTATTGTTGTGAAAACAAGATCCAGACACAGCCGTACGTGGCTGTGCTCTGGGTAACGGGCCCTTCTCCACAGCTCCAGAAAGTGCTGTTGTGGTTAAGGCATCCCAGTGAACCCCAAAACTCACGAGAGGGTCAGGGCTGGAGGAGAAGTGGGAAATTTGTTCTGGCAGTGAGGATTCCAAGTGTTCCCTTAAGCTAAACTCCGCTTCCCCAGGAGTCTCCTCAGAACCACCAGAGCCTGACACCACACGGCCCACGGCCCCTGCTCGGTGCCCACATGCAGCTCCCATGAGCAAGAAACACTCGTGGCACCGCCAGCACCGGCGGCAACACCAAACCTCCATCAGAGGACCCGGCGGGCGAGCGAGAGAGGGGACAAGTCACTTCATCGCCGCCTCCTCCCCGTCCTCCCACCGCTTCCCAGCCGCCCGACGGTTCCCGGTGCCGGGCGCGAACGGAGGCGCGGGGATGCAGGGAGATAAGGACATATGGCTTCATTTATCAAAGTGCAGCCGCGGGTCACGCACCGCGATGGAGCTCCGGCACCGCCGCCCTCACGGACCCCGCCGCGCNGGCAGCGCGGGGCTGAGCACACGGGACATGAGCTGCTGGTGCGCGGCCTCCGCCTGGTGCAGCGCCGTCCCGCCCGCCGCATCCCGCTCCAGCTCCCGCCGGCTCTCGGCAGCATCTGCGGGGACAGCGGCGTCAGCGCGGCCGCGGGACAGAGGAGCGCGGAGGGAGGGGAAAGCGGGGCTGCGAGCGAGGCAGGAACGGGACCTTCTGACTGCGATAAAGGGAGCTGAGCTGACTGACAGGCTGGTACACGCCTGGCATTTTTGCAATTGTGTAACGCTAAACAAATACAGACTTCCCTTTATTTTACAGGCCCGGAGTGTGTTGGAAGAAAGGCATTCGGTTGTCTTTGCAGTTGTTTGCTCTGGGTAATGGAAAAGCAGTCAATGGGCAGAGGTGCTGTTCGACCTGACTGCAGCTCCTGAATGGAGGCACATTAAAAGGGCAGTGCCCAGCACTGCATCCCCGTCTGAAAAGCTCAATTTGTTACCAAAAGTTGAACAGGGGACACTGAAGGGAAAGGCTGGCGTTTTTTAAATCAGCAAAGTTGCTTAAGCGCAACAACATGACTTGTAGTCCAAGGAAGAATGAATTAGGCTACGAAGGTGGTTATTTTTGTTTAGAAAATAGGCGATAGCAGAAAGCTTGTTAGCAATGGGGCTATGCCTGCTGAGGCAGCTGTGCACCAGTGCGGTGGGCAAGGCTGGCCCCAAACATGCAGGGGCTGTGCAGGTCAGCAGGGCCCGGGTGAAGGGCTGGCCTGGTCACTGGGGGCTCTCACCTTTCTCTGTCCCATTCTGGTGGGCTGGGGAAGAGACTGGATTCCGGGATCTGGCAAAAGCGCTCATGAGAGGAAGCGCCCCTGGTCTGTGGTTCCTGGGCCTGGAAGAAGAAGGGCAGAAGTGATACAAAGCCAATAGTCTAATAAAATAAGCATTTGGAGTGTTGCCGCTGTGAGCTGCAGCTGGCAAATGTGGCCCAGCACAGTGTCCCCCCAGACTCCATGTGACCCTTAACCCTTGTGCAAATGTAAGCTGGGCAGGTGCCTGTGAAACAGGACAAGGGTAGAACATCGTCATAGTCAATAAAGGTACAGCCTTACCAGTCCTCAGGGTCGCAGTCTCTGAATCCCTTGGCAAAAGGGTTGCTGGCAATCTTCAGCTGTGTGATCTGTAAGGAGAAATGGGAAAATGTCTCAAAGTGGCACATGGGGCTCCCTGGTCAGACAGAGTGTGCCCCTGGGCAGCCTCGGGGACTCAGCAATTTCTGGTGTAAAAGAGAGGGTCCAGGTGGCCGGTGAAGCTGGGACGTGCTCTGCCACAGAGCACAAACATGTGCTTTCTCTCTGTTAGAAAATGCGGGCTACCATGCTACCTAATATGAGTTCAAGGTGAAGGGAAAGGCAGCCTGAGTCGGCTGCAAAAGCTGAATAAACGCACTTGTAAGAAAATGCCACATTATATGGGTCACCACTGGAGCAGCTAAGACAAATCACTGGATAAATCATACTTATGTATTTATTTAATTCGCCGGGGAGAAGGCAGGACATTTTCTATATTTAAGCAAATCCATGGATAAAGTATGTGATTGTGAGTTTCCGGAATGGGTTGAAAAACAAACTTTAAGCCCCTCAGTGACAGTTCCAACCTTAGAGGTCAAACTGATAGAAAGCAGGAGAGAAGGAGCAGCTGTCCGGAGCCATCAGGCAAATGCCAGCCGGGGAGGGACTCCGCAGCCCCTTAAAGGCACAGCCTTGCTCTGTCCTCGCTGCCTCTCCCGGACGAAGTGCGGCCCGACCGCAGCATCCCGGGGAGACCTCGGGACGATTTGCTCGGAGCCACTGCAGAGGGTGGCATTGCCGGGACAGCTCCGGACCCAGCCCCGGCCAGAGGGGCGGCATCGGCGCGGAGCGAGGCGGTTCTGAGCAGTGCTGAGAAGCCCCCGCTATGAAATCTTATTTGCACTCGCCGCTGGGATTCCTGCTCTTTACATTACACTGATGCGATTTAAAGGAGCTATTGGATTAACTGCTGCCTAGAAATCCGCGTCAGATTGGGGTGGGGGTGTTTCGTTTCGGTTTTAACACATTTGTATTTTGGGCGGAACAGACACCTACGAGCTTAGAGCAATAAAATCGCAAATTTATCCAAACAAATTGTGAGTGACATTTCGCAGCGGGAAGTCTGTGGTTTCCCCACTAGCTTCAGACTCGGGTAATGAGGTCCCCCGGGCTGGGGGAGCCTGGCGATGGGGCTGGAGCCCACGTCGCTTCCTCGGCGTGCAGCGATGGAGCTCCGCGCAGCTCCCCGGCTATCGTGTTGCCTGCGCTGGCCCGGAATGGGTTTAGCAGATGGGGAGGAGGAGGCGGGAGTAGCCCGACACCTCCGACTCCGCCGGACACCCGCGGCCCGGCCTCTAGCCCGGGACCCGTGGTATCTCCGAGTCGACCCTAAACCCCACTTTTCGTTGCCCCGGGCTCCGCTGCTGCCTCACCCGGTGGTTCTGGTAGGCAGTCACGGCTGTGAAGCGCGTCTCCTCGAAGACGAAGGTTTTGAAGTTCTCCTCCGCGTACTTCTCGCTGTCTTTCCTGGGGTCCACGTAGACCACGTGAAAACGCGGCTGATATCTGTGCATGGAGTTCAAAATGATCTGAATGATAAAACGAGCAAGCAGACAATAACTGATCCAGGCGGAGCATGGAGAAAGGAGAGCGCATCCCCGGTCCTGCCAGGGGCAGCCGCAGGGCTGGGGCAGGATCGGGGCGCGGAGGCCCAGGGGAGGGGCGCGGGCAGGGTCACCCCACGGCAATCACGGCGCGGAGAGTTTCCCCCGGAGCAGCCCCGTGTTGGACACCTTCCCCCGGCAACACTTACATGCCCATTGTCGTCCAGCAAATTGTTGGTCAGTTTGAGCTTGTCGAAGGAAACGATCTGCTTCATCCACTGCGCCCCTTTAGCCGGGGAGTCCGGGTGGTAATGGACCCTGCCGGGGGTGGCGGGGTCGGCTTTGCCGGCCACCAGCCAGGAGGAGCTGTGGAAGGCGTACCTGCGGGAGGGGAAGGCACCCTCAGCCGCGGCCCCTGCAGCGATGCCCCGCACGGCGCAGGATCCGCGAGCCCGCGGGACCCGGCCCGGGATGGTCCCCCCGGCCCGACGAGGGGGAAGCGCTGCCTCCCCATCACTCCCGCTTCCTATGGCCACGGGAGGAACAAGCTCTTCTCCGCAGCCAGACTTGCTGCGGAGGAGATATTTTATGAGGTCACCGATGGAACTGGCCTGAGAGAAATCTGTAGGATGGAGAAAATTTATAGCTACCCGTGTAGATTTGGGAGAGAAGCCACAGAAGCTCCCCCTTCCTCTCAAAAAAAAGGGTGAAAGAGAGCCCTCTATACTGTAATGTTCTGGCTTTAAGTGAAGAGTGGAAAGTTGTGTGTAGATTAATAGCAGGTCCAGAATTTAGCAGCCCTGTTTCATTCTTTCAAAGTACATATTCAACAGTAACATTTAAAACAGAGAAACCAATCTTCTATACACGTGTTTACTTTAAAAGCCAGTGTTTGCACAGGGGGAATTAGACACCATTGGACTTGAGCAGAAACATTACTTTTTAAAGATATACTCAATTGGATGTTATATATCCCACTTCCCTTGACAAGCAAACATTTCTAGGACGCCCTGAGAATTTGGATATCTGTCTAAATATTTATATATCGGACCCTGCGATTCCTATGCGGGCTGCCTGCTCGGCGTCTTGATCTGAGGCTAAATACATAATGCGCCTTTCACGTCTTAAAGGGGTTCCAAACCAGACCGCATCCCTGCCTTGTGAATCGCCGGTTTCCAAGACCTTCCTGCGCTGCCGTTGGGAACAAGGGCAGAGTTCTGTGGCTCGGGTGGCCAGTGCCTTTGTGGAGCACAAACCCCATTCTCTTCACTCAAGCACCCAGTAGGCTCCCAGGCGGGCATGGCAGAGCCCCGGGACACCTGCTGAGAGGCTACAGCACTCAAGGAGCACGGGGGGATTTTTTTCTTAAGGGGTAATGTGTGTTTGCCGGGTGGAGACGTGCAGCAGTGGGACAAGGAAAGTTTTTCTGGGCAAGACAAGGCAGCTCCTGCTCTGTGCCCTGCGGAAACCCGCCCTTCTGCCCGCGCCAGTCTGGCCCCGGCCGCCTGCGGGCCTTGTGTGAAGGCCGAGGAGGGCCCTGTGGGTCTGTGCAGCCGCTCCCGGCCCCATACTCGTTGCAAGGATGTGAAAGAGACCCCAGGGCAGTCGCATCCCACGTCTCGTCCTCGTCTCGCACCGTGTCGCTCGCAGGGGCACATCCCGAGGCCCCGGGGGGCAGGGGCAGTGGGTGGCCAGAACCGCGGGGCAGGCTGGGTGTTACTTGCCGGTATCGCTTGTCGTCTACGGGGACGAAGTCCATGAGGAGCATGTAGTCGGCCATAGGGTCCATGCCGAATATCTTCACCTGGAAGGTGGGGAACATGCGCCTAGCAAAGAGAGGAGAGAGAGAAATGCTAAGCTGAGGAGCAGTGGCGAGCCTTGAGGGGCCGGCGCGGGTACCCTTCCCCTCCAGCTGCTCCCATGTCCGCCCCGTTGGGATGACAGGTCCCCTGGCAGGAACCGCCGGCCGGAGTAAGGGGGCAGATGCGCCCGGGAAGCGTGAGGAGAGGGGCTGCCGTGTTCCCCCTCGACAGCATCCCGAAAAGTGAGCTGGGATGGTCCTGCTTCTCCTGCCGGTGCCGGTACCGTTCATGTCGGACACCCGAAATGCCCCACCGCGGTGTAACGCAAGGCCGGGGGAAACAAGCGCCTCCTCCGCCTTTGCTTTGGGGAGACTCAAGCGAAAAGACTTTCTTCCCTCGAGTTTTCCCATTCTTTCAGCTGACCTGACTGGAGGCAAATGCAAGGCATTAACCCGTCTGCGGACCCACACCCGAGCCGGGAACAGAGCCTCCGGAATCTCGGGCAGCCCGTGGGGGGCACATCTGGAGGCTCCTGCGAACGACATGAGGTGACCGAGTTCCCACTTCTGCAGATTGTGTACCCCCAAACTGCGCCCGTTTGAAAGCTGCGGTTCCAGCAGCAGCGTGGCCACTGGGGCCAGCGGGACACCTCGGCAGGCAAGCAGGATAGGAATGCGGATCTCCCGATCCCCGCAACTTTGCAGGGCGAAAGGAGAGCGGAAAGCATCCCAGGGCTCCGGGGCAGGGCAGGTCGACCCCGGGGTTACCCCTCCCCGCTCTGCGAGCCCGCCAGGGACCCCAGGCTGAAACGGGACGCGGATCTCAAGCTCAGGGAGGGCACAACTCCTTCGAGGGGCTGCGGGACAAATGCGATCGGCGGTGGGCTAAGAGAAGGGGCCGAGACGGCCCACCCAAACCTCCTTTCTCCGTTGCACACACCGGGGACCCGCCGAAGATGCGTCCTGGCGTCGGGACTCGTTATGGCTTCGGTTTTGTTTTACCGAGAAGGAAACCAAGCGAGCGACAGCGGGCAGTATTTCGGGAAGGGGGTTTGCAGCCGTTGAAAAACCAAATTCCCAATACCTCCTGAACAAACAACACGATCAAACCTGGACGTCGAGACTCCCCCCAAGCTCGTTCTCGGGGCAAACAGCCGGACCTGCTGTGCGTCTTCCCGCGGCATTTTTGGTTATGTGCCGCTGCTCCCCGTGGAGGAAAGGCCGCCTGCCAGGGCGACAGGGCAGCGCGCCTCTGGCTTCGCAGCTCTTCGAGTCCGGGCCCGGCATTGCCGGGCTGAGTCAGGATCGGGCGGCTGCGTCTCCCTCTCTGTAACGCTTTTGCAAACTCTGGAGGACGTTTCCAGTCTTTCCTTCTGTTATTATTATTTTTAAACGTGTAAAAGTCCCCATTAACTCCAGTTCCGGTGTTTCTTGTTTTAAAACTTAGTTTTAAAACAAACAACCTGAGATGATAAGACCCATCTAGACAAACAGCAGGGCTAGCCTAGAGACGCTGGGAGAGAATAGGCTTCACAGCGCCTTCCCTGATCTTTTTCCTGCTGGTTTTCTCCGTTTTCTCCTGTTTTTACTCGCCTGTCTGGAAATTCGACGGTGTCATAAAACAAGACAAGAAAAGGGGAGGAAAATCCCCCTGATTCAAATCGAGTTGTTTAATTTCCGAGCCCTTCTGAAGTGTATTTGCAATCCTTTCTCTGTTCTGGGAGAGCGAAGAAAGGCAGATCGAGGAGCTCCTGTTCGCAGAGAGCCTCCGCCTGGAGCCTGAACGACCTTTTCCGCTAAGGAAAGCAACGGCGGGTCCGGCGCCGGGCTCAGGGGCCGTGGCCGGAGACAGCGGGTTGCTCGGCCCGGCGCCGGGGCAGGCACCGCCTGTGGGAAATCTTGCCCAGGGTCCCGCAGCGCAGCGCCGGCTGCTTTTGCACCGGGCACGGCGGTGATGGTTTTGTTTTAGTCAATTGCTAATTAAAAAATCCCCAGCTGCATCCGTGTACATATGTTTAATTTTTTTACACTTTCGCGTCCCTCAAAACCGCTGGCAGGAGAGCGGGAGCGCACGGCCGCGGTCACCGCTCTTGCCAGGCCATTCGGAGCTCCTCCGGCCACCCCGGGGCCAACTGACAGCAAGACACCGGGGGATTCCTTAATTTGTTTGTTTTTCTTTTCTTCCCTCGCGCCGGATCGCTTTAAACCAAGAGAAGAGTCAGAGCCGGGACAATGTGCCCGCTCCCCAGGAAGGCAGCTCTGCCCGGAGCCCCGCAGCTCTGCCCAAGCTGCCGAGGCCGCGGCGCTTCCCGGGGATCTCCATTAAATACAGTAATTAACAACCGTAATTGGGACTCCTCTTCCTCCCGTATATTTTGCTTGTGTCTAACGCGATCGCATCAGCCGCTTCCTTTGTTCCCTGGCCCGGAGCAGGGTCCTGGCCCCGGGGCCGCGCTGCAGCGGCCGGCGCAGGGCCGAGAGCAGTCGGGCTCAGCCGGGCTCGGTACTCGATAGTCGGGAAGTGCAACAGCCCTGCGACAAGCTTCAAGGTGCAAAATTAGGATCTCTCGCGTCCCTGACGAAACGAAAAGGTTTGCCCATGCTAAAAACGTATTTAGCAGGTACTGTAGGGTTTGTATATGTTCGGTTTTGCTCTCCCGGGTGCCGCTGCTGTCCGCCCCGGGAGCACACACTGCCCTCCGTAAACACGGACCGAAGTCCCGTGTGGGGTCACCGGCAGCCGAAGGCGCCCGGAAGAGCACAGCGCCCTTTGCAGCGGGAGTGAAATCCGGAGCCCTGCCCGTCCTCCGCACGCCTTCGCCAGCCCGCAGGAGCCGTGCCTTCAGCCCGCAGCACCCAGGGCTTTCGAGCCGCAAGAACTCGCAGATTTCGCCCCGAGAGAAGCGCTAGGATCAAATGACGGCCACCGCTGCGCCGGGCTACTCCGCGACTCGCCCTTGGGCAGCCTCAATTTCCCCCCCAAACTACGAATTCAACCATCCGCGGCCGGACTCTCCCGCCCCGGCTGGCCCGAGTGCTCTGCACTGACCTGCCTGCCTTGGTGACGATCATCTCGGTGCCCAGCTGGTTGAACTCGTCCCACAGCGCCTTCATCTCTAGCTGGACGCTCACGTTGGCCACCTTCGGGTTCTTCTTCACCGGCGCCTTGGCCGCGGCGGCCGCCCNCCGCCTCCGCGCCGGCTCCGCGGGTGCCCTCCCGCCTCCTCTGCTGCCCCGCGCCCAGCCCAGCGGGGCGCCTCCCCCTTTCCGCTTTGCTTGGCCCCAGCC
>WEKX01024224.1:368624-554703 GCA_013390025.1 Pitta sordida | reverse complement strand
CCCCCCCCCTCACTCCCCTCCTTTCTACCGCACCATCCAGGGAGGTGCGAATGAGACCCCCCTCCTTCCAGACGGGGGGGGGAAGGGATCCTTAAAAAAAAATCCAATAGCAAAACAACCCAAACCCTCTGTCCCCCCCGGGAAGGGCGTTGGGGAGCAAGAAACTTCCCCGGGGCCCTTTGTAGACTGCAACGGCGGACCGAGCTCTGTCGGCGAGTGGGGGCCGGGAGACAACAAATAAATAATTCCACGAATTTCTTCCCCAGAGTCTCAATTTCTCTCCCACTCAAATTCGTTCGCTGCGACTTTTTAATTTATTTTTTCTCTTCCTTTCCCCCAACCACCACCTTCTGCTTCTGCTCCCCCCCCACTCCTTTTCTCCTGCACATAGGGAAAGTGTCTCCCTTATAGGAGCTTTCTCCCATTCAGTGGCTGGGAGGCGTCACATGGAAGCCGGGGGTGTTTGCCTGCAGAAGTGGCGGCGGCAGCGGCGAAAGCGAAGTGAAACTCCTGCCGAGACGGTGTCAAAGGGCTGGGGAGGCCCTTCCCCGCCTCCCGGGCACGGCGAGCGGCCGCCGGGGAGGGATGTGATGTGCTGCGGGGCGGGCGGAGGGGCCGGCGGTGTCAATCACGGCGCCGGGAGCCGGCCGACGGGAAGGGAAGAGCCGAGCCGAGCCGAGCCGAGCCCGGCGTCACGCTGCGGATGTCCGGCACCGACAGAAGGCATTGCTCCCTTCCTCCAGCTCGCATCCACCGCGGGGCTCGGTGGCCGCGGGGGCTCGTAGCCCAAGCTGCCGCAGCAGGCGGGGACTGGGCACGTCGGGGTGCGCTGGGGGCGCAGGTACCGCCGGCTGCTTCGCCGGAGTGGGATGAGATCCCCGCAGCCCCAGCCCACCAAACGCTCAAAGCACCGGTCGGCGTTCGAGCATTTCCTTCGCCAAAAAAATAGAGAAAACGAAAAGCAAGGAGCGAAGAGATCTCCTGCTCAGCCCGGCGTGAGAGCCCGCTCCGTCGGCAGCACCTGCACGGCCTGTCTGCTCCGGGGCGCGCCCCGGTTTCCTTTCCTGCCCCGGCGAGGACGAGGCGCTACTCACCGCCCGGCACTGGCCCCTCGGAGCGCCGCGGCGTTCCCCGGGCCCTTCCTCTGCATCAGCGCGGGGCAAAGAGCCGCGCCCGCCCCTCCGGGCCCGGCCCAGTCCCAGTCCCAGTACCAGTCCCGGTCCGAGTCCCGGTTCCCCTCCGTCCGGGCGGGTGGCTGCACCGAGGTCCCGGGGAAATGCCCCGACGGGGCGGGCGGAGCCGTGGGGCGCGCCGGTGGCTACCACCGCGATGGGGGTTGCATAACCCGAGCGATGCGCGGAGAGCCGGAGTGAGCAAACGGGTTATATATAGCTGCCCTGTCTGTAGCCTGCGGGGCTTGATTCTTCTGTTGAAATATTATCTTTGGATGTGGTAAAAATATTTGCAGAGAAAAATCTAGACTACTCTTACATATTTGAGCATATGTTCCTGTAGCTAACGGCATAAGGGCAGAGCGTGACACGATCGGTGTTTTGTTTCTTTGCTGCTGTTGGCAGCGCGGTTCCCGGCCGGGACAGCTTCTGTCCCGAGCTCAGGGACACGCCACGGAGAAGAGTGTCCCGGTACTGACCCGCGCTGCTTACCTGGCGGCAATACAAGGGGGAGTGGAGGGGATTTCGTTTGGGTACCCCGGGGCGATTTCACAGGAAAGCGAGGAGCCGCGGGTGCGAACTCCAAGCCGCCTCTGGGAACTCAAGGGCCGATGCGAGCGAGACGCGGGGAACCAGCTCCTTCCCCGAGGTGCGTCCGGCTCTGGACAGCCTCTGCCAGAGGAGGAAAGAAAAATATTCTCCTCTGGAAATCTAAGACACGAATTCAACGCCCCAGAAGATACCTCGGGGTTGCTGTCCGTGCCTTGATTGCCCGTATAGTTTCCCAGGTTTATCCCTTTCTCCTTCCCTGCCCTTATGTAAAGCTCCAGCTGTAAGAAGCTCCACGACGGACACAGTCCGGGCGCAGACCGGCCCCTCGGTCTGTCCACCTGGCCCACGGGGTCGGGGTCTCCCGGGAACAGGAGATCCGCCGGAAATCGATGTCCCCCGCGGCGTCAGCGGAGCGGGTCCCCCCAAACCGCGGGGCTGCGGCCTCGAACACCCAAAACCCTGAGAGAAGACCCTGCCCCCCCGTTCTCACATCCCTTGCCCAGCCTCGCAGCCCGCGCAGGGTTCCCGCACGCGTGAGCGTCGCCGGGCAGAGCTGAGACGATGGAAGGGGAAAACAGCCCTGGCTGCCCTACAACGAGAACCCCGGGGCGACAGAACACACCCGAAGGAGCGGGTGGCAATTCCCGTTTCCTGTACCCCAAGAAGGTCTTAAACCCAGAGGCCTCGTTTGACAGGCGTCTCGCCCAGCCCCGTGGACGCCTGTCCCTTTCCCCGGCCGCTCCGCATCGCCAGAGTGCTGCAGAGAGCATGCAGTCCCGACGAGCGGTTGCTAATCCCGCCGCCAGCCGTCCTGCTCTGCCCCTGGCTCTGCTCTAGTCCAGGGACCGAGGGTGTGTGTTTGGACCGAGCCCCCAGGTTCTGCTCTCCGCAGCTCCCACCTGGCGTTAACAGGTGGGAGGAGAGGTCGGGGTTATCCTGCCGCCTCTCCGCCGGGAACAGCTCCGCGGCGCGAAACCGCCGACAGCTAGACGGGGAAGAAGGGCAGGGACACCTCTCTTTTTTGCCTCTCATCCTCTGCGGAAAAACACCTACTTCGCCTCGAAACTCTCAAGGCCGGCGGTGCAAAAGGCCGTGGTGGCAACGAGTAAGGAACAGAGTGGCAGCATCTCGCGCATCCCCCCGACGGCAGCCCTCAAGTCCTGGGGCGGCCCCCGGTGCCGAGCATGGCCCCGGCGAGGTTTTCCCCCGCAATAGGTATCCGCCGCAGCCCCCTCCCCGGTTTGGGCCTCGAATCCCGCAGCCCCCAGACCTTTCAGGCGAGGCGGGGGCGAACACCGCTGGCTTCTGCCTTCTTCCTCCCTCGCAGGGGTCTCCCCGCCGGCACTGCTCCCCACAGGCCGGGCCAGATGCCCCCGGTCACAGAGAGCGGCTCTCCGCACCAGTGCTTGGGTCGTGCTCACACCGAGTCACGGCCCTGTTTCTGAGGAGGTGTTCGGACCCCCCAGTCCGGGACCCCCCGCGCACCCCGAGCCCAGGCTGTGCTGCAGGTGCGCCGCGGTCCCGACAGGCGCTCCCTGCGCCCCCGGGGCCCGGCTGGCACATGGGACACAGCCCCACTGCCCGTCGCCTTCCCTCCGTCCGCTCTTCGCACTCACCCCTCCGCCAGCATCTCTCCTCTCGTCCCTCCCGCGATCCCTCCTTTCTGCCCGCTGCCCCGGCCCTTGCCCGGCCCCGTGGTCCCTCCCGCCCCCCAGTCTCTGTCCCCCGGCGGGCCCCCGGCGAGCCCGGGCTGCGGGGGGGGCGCGGACTCTGCAGGGGAGCTGGGGGTGGCCCCGCAAGGCTCGGCTCGGCCCTGGCACTGCAGCCCCGATCCCCGCTGAGCCGCGGGGCAGCAAATAACTATCGGAGGGACAACGACCGCGATCCAAGGTCCCGGCCGCGGGGTGGCCCCGCACTGAGCGCACACGGGGCACACGCTCCCCGTACGAACAGCACCGCGGCGGAGCCGGCCCGGGAAAGGAGGACGATGCCTCGCTGGTGGCGATGCTGCTGGAGAAACAATGGTGATTCGTACGGGTTCGACTAACGGGAGCCGAGCGGGTTTACGGATTCGTTGTAAGGATGGAAATAAAGAGGAGACCGGGGAGATCTCGGCAGGTGGAAAAAGCCTGAAGTTCTTGCGGGTCCCGGGAAAAATGGGGATTTTCTGGCGTTTAATTTGAGACCTTTATCGATGAGTACTTTTCTTATAATTACACTCATCCTCGTTATTACTCCGATTACGGCGACTATCAGCATCATTTTGCAACTGATGTTTGAACCGAAATTAACGAATCTATCTAAAGAATTTAAAAATCAAATGTGTGTATCAGGTCTCAGAGAAAGATAGTAAAACAGAAATTAGGGCAAGACAGNAGGGACCGGGCACCTGACACGCACCGGGAGCAGCTCCTGGCCGGGCCCCGCCGGGGTCCGCAGAGCAGCCGCGCTGTGCTCCAGCGGTGAGCGAGANCGTACGGGTTCGACTAACGGGAGCCGAGCGGGTTTACGGATTCGTTGTAAGGATGGAAATAAAGAGGAGACCGGGGAGATCTCGGCAGGTGGAAAAAGCCTGAAGTTCTTGCGGGTCCCGGGAAAAATGGGGATTTTCTGGCGTTTAATTTGAGACCTTTATCGATGAGTACTTTTCTTATAATTACACTCATCCTCGTTATTACTCCGATTACGGCGACTATCAGCATCATTTTGCAACTGATGTTTGAACCGAAATTAACGAATCTATCTAAAGAATTTAAAAATCAAATGTGTGTATCAGGTCTCAGAGAAAGATAGTAAAACAGAAATTAGGGCAAGACAGAAAGACAGACAGACAGACAGAAAGACAGACAGACAGACAGAAAGAAAGACAGACAGACAGAAAGAAAGACAGAAAGAAAGAAATAAAGACAGCAAAAAAGACAGAAAGAAAAGAGAGAGGAAAAAGAGAAAAAGAGAGGAGAAATAGAAAACAGAAAAGAAAACAGAAAAGAAAGATAAAATAAGACACAGAGAGAAAGAGAAAGCAAAAAGAAGAAGCGACAGAAAAAGACATCCGTACGACCACCAAACCGACAAGGACAGACGAACGAAAAGCCAGGCAGGGCGATCCCGCTCTCCGCCGCAGTCACTTTGACCCCCGGCCCCTGAGCGGTTCGGCCCGTGGCACCACGACCCGGTGCCAGTCCCTGCGCGGGGCTCCCGGGGCTCGCCAGGGCTCCGTGCCCCGCTNGAGAAGAGAAGAGAAGAGAAGAGGGAAAGGAAAGGAATAATTAAAGAAACAAAGAGAAAGAGCAAAAGAGAGAAAGAGAAAAGAACAAAAGGGAAAGAAAGAATGAACGAATGGAAGAAAAAGAAGGGTGATAAACACCCCGAGGAAGAAAGCATCCAATAAGAAATAATTGTTTTATAGTTTTCCTGCTAATAGACAGTGATGTGCCAGGGAAGGCTGGGGATTGCAGGGCTCCATGTGTCTCCTGATGCTGCAGATGGGCACGGCAGGGAGTCCAAGGGGCTCCACAGGGCCCAGAGGGATGGGGCTGGGCTCCCACACCCCTCTCAGTCCCCACACTTCCCACTGGCTCCTGCTTACCAGCCTTGTCTCCATGTTATTTGCCATGGGGATTTTGGGCTGCTTTTATGGGGTCACTTGCCTGCAGATCCCAATGTAGAGATCACGCACGGGGAAATTCTCAGAAATAAAACTGTCAGCCACTTTCTCCCAGCACACAGCCGGCGGGGTTTCTCCCTTTTCCCCTCTTTTTTTTTCACGTCTCCCTGCCCACCCTGGCTCCCACCCTGACAACTGCTCATGCTTCTCTAGTGAGATATCCATGCTCTCCTGCAGTACAGCTGCCCTGTGTGGCCCACAGTTTGTGGCTGTAAAGTTTTTGGGACCCTCACCCAGACTCAGAATGCAGAGCTCCCTTGGAAGATCCGGGGTGGTCTGGGCAAGGGGATCTGACAGTTGGGATCATTGCCTGGGGCTCCCCAAGGTGCTCATCCCAGCTCATCTGGTTTTGAATGTACCAGGAGTTACTTCTAAAGCTAGTCCCTCCCTGTCCCTCCCATCTTCATTCATGCTTATTAATGCTGTCAAAAAGCTCTGCATGGGGGTGCTGCTCTGCAGTCTGGGGCTGACACACACATCCACCACTTATGTATGAGTGAATTACTGCCCATCCATCCCCTCCTGCCTGGCCCTTTCCTCACTTGCACACCGGCTCTGGAGCAGAGGGAAATGGGGCTGCAACTACAGGGGAATGAGGCACTTTTGGTTTGAAGGAAGATTTCCCCTCATCCTCCAGGAACTGAGGTGCCAAAAATGGCTTAGTTCAAGTGTATTTCCTTATTGAAACACAAACTTGGGGAATAAGAGTGAGCACAGAAGGACACTGCTGCTGCACTGCATCCGAAGGGAAAGCAGCTGCCTCAGTGCTAGGTCCTTTCTGTGGAGTGAGAGTTGATTTCAAGCCATACACTTGCAGCAGTGTCACTAGAGGGAAGGTCCCATATTTCTCCATGATTTGGTTGTGGTTGTGGCACCGAAGGTTTATATTCACTCGGTCCCACAGCAGCATCCTGTGCAGACATTTATTTTGGCTAAAGGCAGCCTGGTTCTTGTTTGGATGCAGTTGCTGAGGCCTGACCTCCACAGGAGCCGCTGTGGCTGTGCAGGTTTTCTGTTGCGGGTTCACTCAGAGGGGCCCAGATGGTTCCACCCCACAAGAGGCTGCAGTTGGATGAGCACCGTCCTTGCATGGGGGTCATTATGGAGCTGAGTCACTGTCAGGAGATGTACCGTCCCCCGGGCACTACAGTTGCTGCAGAATGCCCTGTAAGGACTTTTTCCCAGCAAGAACTTTTCCCCTTTTCTGTTAGGCCAGTGAAATGCATACCCCAGACATTTCTTGTTGTTCTACCTTGTCTCCTGTCACAACAAAGGGCAGATTAATATCACTTGTTCTGGAGCTCAGATGTTTGCACGGGGTTTGGTGTGGCAGATGATGGTATACATTAATCACTAACACAACACAGTATGTTAGCACAAGCAAATGAACACAAACAACAAACCACAGGGTGAGCTCATAGGGTGAGCATGCTAATGGGAGGCTGCACCATCTACAGGGCTCTCGCTGGCATAATCCTCTCCCTGCATTGCTGGGTGTTTCATTGGACATATTGCAAACCTAAGTGCCATACGGAATGGCTGCTTCAGCTGATGTCAGCTGCTTCTTCAAATCCAATCCAGCATAAAAACTGGCTACATCACGGAGATTTTTCTTCTTGCGTCAATGCTGGAGCTGTACCCTCTGGAACACATCCAGCTGAGAGCCATTGGGCTCCTCTGCGCTGTCACTGAGGGCAGCTCACACATGTTAAAGTCATGTGGGAGAACACAGCCTCTGAGAGCAGAGACCAGACCTGAGGATAAGCCCAGGATCCTTCCTGGAGTCCACGATTTTCTGCAAAAGAGCAGCAGTGCTTCTGCCAGCCTGCTCCGCTCCTTTCTCTTCTCCGTTCTTCTCCTTCTTCTCTTTTTCACTTTACTCACTTGTGGATGTGCCTGTTCTCAGGGAGTTTTTGACCTGTGGCCATTCTCAGCTCCATTTGCTATTTCCTCGTGCTCTGGGGCACATCTCATCCCTTTTCAGAGTGTTGTGGTGGGGCAAGCAAGGCAGGAGTGATGGTCCCTTCTGTTTGCCTGTGGAGCCACACCAGTATTACTGACAGCACAGTCCTCTCCCCAGGCAGAATGATTTGAGGTTTTCAGGCTATTGCTCTGACTCTTGCTCACACCACCCCATTAGCCCCGGCAGACATCCCACTGTGAGTGCTGGGGGCCCCACACAAGTTCAACACAGGGTGCTCAGGATTGCTTGGCACATCTCAATCCCTTTGCTGGTTGCATCTCAATGTCCTTCCAGGCAAACAACAGTGATGATGTTTAGTCACCTTCAGAGAGCTGTTTGGCATTGAAAGGGATCCAGGATAATCTTGGCTTAGGTTTTGTATAACTTATTTATTGTATTTTTAGGCTTTGTTGTATAAAGTAACACTGCACCATTTCTAGCCCTTCTCTGATGACATTGTAGTTAAGTTTTTGTTCTTCCTAGTCATAAATTCCACTTCCACATTTTTAGTTGAAGTGCCAGCCTGGAACCATTCAGGAATCCAGATTCCCAAGGATTTTTGACATTTCTTGTGATTTTATCAAACAATATTTTAAATGGAAAACGCTGTTCAAATCTAACCTCTTCTCACAGACATGGCTGAGTCATGAGGAATATCCTCCTTTTTGGCCTACTGGGCTCAGAGACAGGGTTTGGAAAAGAAACGGGAAGGCACACAGTCAGGCTCCTTAGAGGTGAGAAGCAGCACAGCTGTTTCCTTCCTCTTGGCTTTTGCTGGAGAAAACCTGGCTCTGGTGAAGCCAGTAGCGGGACCCCTGTCACCTGAGAAAGGCACATGTGAGAGGACCCATGACACACCTGGGGCCCGAGGTGTGCTGGGGACTGTCCCCGTGGGGTCACTGGCCCTGGGGACAAGAACTCTCCACCTCCACCACGCACAGCTCCCTGTGCTCCTCGGGTGCTTCCCATGGAACACAGCCTGGAAAACACCGCCATCCCTGCAAATAGCATGAACCAACTGGCACCGAGGGGTGGCTCAGTTTCAGGAACTGCCAATGCTCGCGCCTTCCTCTGCGGAATTAGCACAAGGACAGATTAAAGAAAGTCAATTTCCTTTCTCATCAAATCAATTCCTTCTGGGGCAAACAAAGCCACGAGCACAGCGCTCTTGTCCTCCCGTGATCTTGTGGTTTACTCTGGTTGGAAGAGGCAGCTTTGGAAAGCCCGAGCCCATTTCCTGCTCTGCGTGCTGCAGTGTGTATCCTCGCCTCAGTCCTGGAAATGCTTTGATGGATATTATTAGGCCCGGAAAGCATTTGGAGTTCCTTTCTTCCGTACGAGCTGAACAAACTGCTATGGGATGAAAGAGGGGCAAATTGGAAGGGTCTGTGGATGCTGCAGGCAGGATCCCTTGCTTAGGGAGGACCAGAGCAAAGCAGCCGTGGTGTCAGGGTCACTGCCAGCCCCTGGAAGGGGGACACACATCTCTTTCACACCCTCCTGCCAAGAGGCAAAGCTGTGGTGGGGCACCACCAAACTGATGGCAGTGAAGCCTGACCCCTCCGGACTGTATCCAGCCCAGCCCAAGGAACCTTGGCCTCTTCTTAAAGCCATATACCAGGTACAGCAACTCCCATCCCCTTCCACTGCCTGTCCTCATGAAATCCTATGAGTAAGAGGAACCAGCCTTTCCCCCCTCACAACAGTCATTGCCCACCCCAGGTTTGTGTGCCCGCATCCTTGCTCAGCCTTCTGGCCATTAGGAGCAGGAATCTCTCACTGCTTTGGATGAGAAAGTGGATGAAAAGCGAAGCCAAGCGAAACCTTTGTTTTGTGAGGGACTGGAGCTCCAGGCGGTGTTTTGCCACTAACACAGTCAAGAAATGACAGTGTGGAAATCTTGGGGAGCGAACAGCACTTGTGGTTATTGGTGAAATCCCATATTAGTAGAAAGGTCTGGTAAATGGAAGCAGGAGTCGCTCTGACTACAGCATCTGTTGGATGTGGAAAGTGGTTATGACTCTCTCCAAATACAATGCACATGTACTGGGGAAAATGACTGCTACAATAACAGGAATAAATCTTAATAGAGACTTGGGTGATAACAGACACCATAGGGGAGTTATCAAAATGGAAAACATATGGCAGCGTCTCTGCCAGACCTGCATAGAAACCCCTTGGAAGGACTAGCAGAGGTTGTACCTGAAAATGAAGAAAGAGCAGGGGAGAGAGTGGCAAGGAAATAGGACTGAGGGAACAAGATGAATGCCCTCCTGAGAAGAGCAGTGGGGATTGGGAGTCAGTGTCCTGCTGCCTGTCTCCTTGCTGCACAAGTCTGGGTCTAAAAGCAGCCTGGCATGACAGACTCTTTTCCACTTCTCTTGGGTTTTGGAAGGCAAAATCTGCAAGTCAGGCTAGGTAAGAACTTGACCTGGATTGCTTGTTAGTAAGAGATCTCATTTTCTCTGCCTCTTGGCAGTAAGCAGGGACAAGGATGGCAGAGAAGGAATAATGGAGAAGCAAACCCAGGGCTCTGCAAAGTTCAGGCACGGTCCAGGGCTGCAAGGGTAGGATGGGTTTGTTTTCTTGTAGTTATAGGAGCTACAAACTGATCCCAGACTTCATGGTATGGCAAAGAACAAGAAAACGGGAAGCCTGGCTGGAACTGACAGTTTCTTGGCAGGAAACAGCAAAAGACAGGACAGAGCAATGTTAAATGAAATTGCACCTTCTCCCAAGCACTTAAATGTCTTCACCAGAGGAGAAACCACAGATTAGGCAGAGCAGAGAAACCCAACTTTCCTTTGCCCTCCTTGGGAGCAGCCTGGCAGGTGATGGATAAATGTGAGCGCAATAGATCGAGCAAGTTGGTCTGGGATGTGGATATTGTTTGCTCCCTGAGTTTTCAGCAAGGGAGCAGGAGGTATGGAGAGCATCTCCAGGATCTCTGGAGCAAGGAGAAATGTCCAGACTCTGCTGATCCCATGCTTTGGGGTCAGGATCGGGACATGCTGATTGGTTGCCTGGGTACCAGCCATTGCTCCTGGATTCTTTTAAAAGGCTGATCCCACACTAAACCCCAATTGCACTGACCCCTGAGGCCATACAGTACTGGGGCACAGGCCTCGAGCAGGAACCATCACCTCTTTTTCACTCCCAGAGGTGACTGTGCAGGCTACAATCATCCAACCTAGCGCCAGCTTGACAACTGGAGATTAAATAGTGGAAAATTCAAAAGACAGCTGAGGAAGAGGCTTATGTTAGTCAAGACAGTCGACACGCTAACATTAGATGACCAGGGACACCAGCAGTAAATAGAGATGTTGTTATGGTAAAGGAAACAAGACTGGGGTGGGAGGACCACAGAGCAGACCCTAAGCGCTTAAAGACTAAGTTGTCAAGGACTTTGCCCCTGGCTGTCATTATTTTAATTGCATCCTAAATCTGCAGCCACTGGTCAGAGCAGGTGTTTGAGGACATGGGATAGATCAGCTCTGGTGCCTGCCACAGCCAAGACTGAACTGAAGAGAGAGCTGGATGTCGTATTTGCTATACTGAGCATCCACATTTATAAAATCCAGGGTGAATAACACTGAATGACTTGTTTCCTTGCAGTCAAAAATCATCCCTGTCCATGGGATTAGCAAGAAGGAGCTGGAAGCTCTGAGCTGGTCTATTCCAGCAGCAGAGGGGCAGATTCTCTTCTTGCTTCCGCAGGCTGCGATAGTCGTGCCCATGGCTGGGATAGTCACTGGGATGAGACTCTGTCCCAGGGACAAGTAGGGTCTGTCTGACCCCAGACAGGGTGCAGATGCCTAGTTTTGGCTCAAGCAAATGTACATCAGGCAAAAGAATTCAGAGATCAAACAGCATCTTTATGCCAGTCCTCAGCAGATTTGCTTTATTGCCAATAAACTTTTGCTTAGTCACAATAAACCAGACAATAAAGTAGTAATAAATGGTCACCAAAAATTATTTCAGAGTCTATAAAACAAAAAAGGACTTTAACAAGGACAAATGAATTGTTAACACTCCTCCTCTTCCCTGTCCCACAAAACATTTAGGGTTTTATAGGCGCCGGGTGAATGCCCAGCTCCCCTGGCTGTGCAGGACACACAGCGTGACCACTGCTGCCATTGCCGTGAGCGAGCTGACAAGCCCAAAACCCCAGTACAAACCCAGTTCCTACTTCTGCTGCTGTCTGTGGCCCCTCCACAAGGCTGTGGGCTCTCCAGGGCTGCGGGATGCAGCCCACACTCCCTGTTCCCCCTTCATTGAGTCACAGTGCCATTGGGAGTCAGTAAAACCGCGGGACACTGCACTGAGCTCTCGCACTGAGCAAACAAGTCTTTCTAAAGGTTTAGAGGACCACCTTCATGTGCAGAATGACCCCCCATGTTTAAGCCAAACAATCTTGACCTCTCTATGAGTTTTCACCACATAAAAGCTCACCTTTTGGACTCTCCATTAGGTTTTATGATGTGCTTCCATATTTAAATGGACATGACTCACACCAGGGTTTCTGCTGTGCATGTGAAGGGAAGAAAAGATGAATGCCAGATGTTACGTATGAGTTACTTCAGGGAAAAAAAAAAGGAGAGGAAAGGAAATTAAATGCTGGGCTGGGCTTTCCCAGCTCCCTCAGTTCAGGTAAGCATTAGACTGCCATTTGAATTTGCTTTAAAAATGGAGCCCCCGCAGCCTGCTCACACTCCTGGCTGCCCTGCAAGCACACAGCCCCCCCAGCCTGCCCTCCTTGCAGTGGGGGCTTCAATTTTATGTCAAAAGTCTTCTGGCAAAACCTGGCAGCTGTCAACACCTCCCTGTTTATTTGTGGAGCAACAGGGGGCAGGAGGGGGAGTGGTGAGGGGATGTAGGGCAGCTCCTCATTGGGGTGACACATTCCTTCACCCAAAAAATCCTGGCAAAGGCAGGCAGGATGGATGGGTGATGCAGAGGAGCTGCACAGGTGGGGTGATGTGGGTGTGAGGGGGCAGCTTCTAACCACTGCAACTGGAAAAGCACCTGGCAAGCTGCCAGCCACCCCCATGGATTTACCACTCCCTTCACGTGGGCTCCAGTGGTGTGGGTGGGTAGGAAGGACTCAGCAGCAGCAGACCCCCTTGCAGCCTTGCTCCTGCCTGTCCTGTTACTCTCTGAAAGGACCTTCTGTCCCTGCTTCAGGGACCTGGATGTCATTGCCTCAACCACCCTGCTCTCTGTGGGCTCATCTGGCACATAGTCACATTCCCACCCGAGAGCCTCCACCCAAGCAAGCAAGGAATCCCTGGGCTCATGCCATGGGTTAGTCCTTTGCTGCACTTGGTGCTGTACACACACAGAGCATGGAGCAGAGCCATGCCTGCTCTCAGGCCATGGGCACCAGGTCCTCAGAGCCAGCATGAGAGCACAGGGGCTGCAGAGACCCTCATCACCACCCATCAGGAGAGAAGGATCACTCCACCCATTGCATCTGTTCCAACACGGGGAGATACAGCCTTATAAACCTAACCAGCTATTGGTGCTCAGCCCTACTGAGGAGACTCCTTCTGGGAGGGCCTGATGCTCCATGTGGCTTCTCCTCCCTGCAGCTGGCTGAGGGACTGACACATCGACATGAAAGAGGTCCTGCTGCTCCCAACCAGGGCGGGCTGTCCCGCTGCAGACAGATGAGGCTGAAACTCCACACTAAGCATGTGTAAGGACATTAAGCTGTTGGAACTAAAGGATAATTTGAAAAGTATTTTTCTTAATACTGGCATTAGGTTTCCCCAGCTTTGCAGTTGGTAAAGAGAAAAAGAATGTTCTTACTAAGGGAAAGCAAGTGAAAGCTGAACCAGAGAGGAATTAGGGGGGAGTGGATGTTTGGAGCTGGATCCCCTTGCTTAGCTCAGGGCACTGATCATGCTTGGGGCAAGAAGGCCTGTTCCCAGCCCAGCCCAGCTGAAGCACCTTTCCCTCATTGGCAAACTGCAACATGGCAAGAGGCGGCCAACATGGTCATACACGTTGTCCTGTGAGCAAGAACACTGAGGCCTTGGAAATATTCAGGTTAAACGAAACATCATTTTCCCAGAAGTGATGAATGGAGAGATTTTTCATCTTCATGTCACACAGAAAGTCTCCTTGAGTACCTGCTGAGCTCTGCAACTTCTCTATATGGCTGATGAGTGACTCAGTCATAAATAGAGAGCACGAAACTCTGCAGCCTTTATTTCCCTTCACATTTTTAGACCTCTCTCCTTAGCTGAGTAGATCAGTGCAGAGTTTATGAAAACAGAGATCTGCAGCCACAGCAGCTGCAAGTGGTGTCTGGTGAGTTGTGTTAGTTCTCAGCACTATCCTGTTCCCAACCCTGCAGGGACAGCAGCCCTTCCTGATTATCTGGACCTGGATAGTCCCAGCCCTACAGTGCAGCCTCTCCACTGCCCCTCTGCATTCCCACCTCTGTCCCTGCAACGATCCCGGGGCTGTGGGCTCTGGGATTGCTTCTTCTGCTCCCTGCCTCTGCTACCACAGGCCAGGGCAGCAGGTGGGATGTGGGGCCCAGTGTTGCATCTCAAACTCCTGAGAACAAGAAGATGGTGAGGCAGCAGCCCAGGGACCCGGGGAGGCACCGTGTCGGCGGCGGGGCATCAGAAGAGCCCACGTCCCTCATAGAGGAATTCCTGTGCCCTTGCAAAATGCCTCTGTGAACGGAGGTAGGAAAATTAGCTGCAATATGGCTTTTTGTGATCACAGAGATATTGCGAAAGGAAGGAAAATAAAAAAAGGTTCGTTTTCCTCCCCACCTCAGTGGAAAGACTCAGGAAGTGCCTAGCCATCAGGAACAAACAATGTGAAAAAAACCCAGCACCATTTTCCCTGGTGAACCTGGCAGGATCCCAGGCAGGGACCATAACACCCGGCAGGAGAGAGGCTGCCTCATGCCTCCCCTGGAGAAACAAGTGTTGGCTTCTTCGGTTTATCTTCCTCCTCATCCTCTGTGGAGCCCTGCTGGCCTGTCCCCAGGATGAGGAGGAGGGATGTCTCCCTCTGCCTGGACAAGCTGGGCACATCTGCAGCAGCAAGGGCTGGCAGGGAGTCTCCAGTGATTTCCCTGTCTGTCCCAAGTGGGAAGCAGTGGCTTGCTGAAAGACACAGGCTGGTCACTCTATCAGCCTCTTTAATTTCTATCTCTCCCAAAATGCTTTTTGACTGAGCATCAAGGCTGCCCAAAAGCTGTCTCATCCTGAAACACTAATGTTAATGCAGACTGTGACAATATCCAGGACATGTCCCTGGGAATGTTCATCAAATTTTGCAAGACCTGCAACCACAAGAATGCCTGGGCAGAACCAAATTTACCACAGATCATGTTCCTTCCCTTCCTGTCCTAGCCATCTGGCAGAGCTGGGTGAAGAGGACAAGCAGAACTGGATTCCCAGGATTGCAGCCCTGGTGCATCTCTCACTGTGGGGTGAAGAGAGGTCTACAGCCATGTTTGGTATGGCGAAGGTCTAGGATGGTGAGGAGCATCCATGATCCCAGACAGCATATCCCTAGGAGCTGAGACCATGGCCTGGACTCCTTCAGGGCCTTGTGCATCCCCTGGGCTTGTGTGCAAATGCTATGCATCCCCAAATAGATGCTTTTCTGGGAATGTCCCAGGGCCCTGAGGAGGCTCGGCTGGTTGGCTTCGGATGACCAAAGCTGTTGCGTGCTCCCATTGTTCCACAAGGTGGTTATTAATAGAGCACCATCATAATAGGGGATATTTATAAAACACCTCCGTGCCTGGGAATCCAGAGCAATCTGCAAACCTATGCAGGTCTGTGTGCTGGCCCCAAGCTTCTCTGGTGATTGCCTCAAAGCGAAAATGAACCCTACCCCCCTGAATGATATGACAAATGTGTGGGCTGGGGGAGCTGCTGCAAAGGCCCAGTGCAGGATGTGAGCACGAGCACTGTGGTCCTGCAAGGGCACAGGGGAAGGGATGCCCCTGCCTGGCCACCTCCCTGCCAGCAGAGTGAAAAGGGGACAGAGAAGTGGTCACAGATGCTCTTTCCCTCTTCCCAGCTTATGGGAAGAGAGATGTTACTAACAAAATCAAAGCCAACATGGTCCACGCCCAGGCTCTCCAGGGCTGTGCACAGGGTAATGGTGCAGCTGGCAAGGGGGGGGCTGCACCAATGCAATTATCTTTTATGTAGGTCAGTTAGAAGGACCCAGTTCATGCCCTTCATGCCCTCCTGAGACGCCTGGGCCACAGGGATCAAGACCAAGCTCTGGGGATAAGGTTGAGGATCTGTGCTTAAACAGTGGAGATTCACACTTGCAGCAGCCTCCACAAATCTCCAAGGCTCTGTGCACAGCATGCACCAAAAATGCACACTCTGGTTTAGCTTTGTAGTTGGAAAAAGCAAAATGAAGCTTTAAGCAAGGCCAGCCCCTCTGTGCTTCATGGGCTGCGGCCAGGTGCAGTGCCTAGGAGCTGCCAGGCAGGTATCCAGGCACCAGCACAGCCAGGATGGAGACTGGAGAGAGAGGCTCACAGATAGCCTCCGCTGTCAGGAGTGTTCCACTAGGATCATAAAACCAAAAAAATTCAGTCCTCTCCCCAGCCTCGCTTGAGGAATTAGAGAAATGAGGCCATTTATGTCTTCACACAAGCGACTGAGCCTGGCAATGACCTTTGGTCACTTCGGAGCGGGGCTGGATTTGAAATGTGAACCAGAGACCAGGAGGTGAAAACCTCCATATCCCATTACAAATCCCTGGGGATGCTCAAGGCTTGTCAAGACACAGTGCTTTACTGCTTATTTATTACTATTTGTCTGTGATTGTAGCCATTGCCAGGGCTCCCGTTACTGCTTGGGCAGTGGCTGAGTGGCCTCCAGGGCCAGACTGTCTCCCAGCAAAGCCAGAGGCTGGGATCCTGGGGCTGGAGTGGTTGTGGTGTCACTCCTTGCTGCTGGGAAAACACACTGGTCCTTCTGTGGCAGCAAGCATGAGTGTCACGGTGGTGACACAGTCCCTCAGCCAGTGACAGCTATGAGGAGGTGAATTCACCCTTCGAGGTGATGAAGTATAGAGCCCTACACAGTACGAGATCCAGGAAAAACATCCCTGAGCCGTATTACAGTGAAAGTAATTCTCATATTCTATATGCAATATTGTAAACTGGCTTATTCACAACTAGGCAGCACTTGCTCTTGGATTATTAGTGTCCTAAAATAGGAAAATCCTTTGTCTGGCTTGAGTTTGTCCTCTGAAACAACTGCACAAGATGTGCATTTATTCACAAGTGGTTTGACCAACTTAAGTTCTCTTTTATCCAAAGAGATCTCTAACTCATCAGGTAACCACAGCTTCATGAGAAAAGCAAATCTCCTTCCATTCCTTTTAAGCCTGCTTCACCCCACTAATCATCTTATTTGTACTTTTGTGGTCTAAGAGGTATCAGATCATTTTGCAGATCTGCGGCTAAGGCAGACCCCTGGGTGGTCAGGGACAGCCTCCCCAGAGTGGCTTTGCTGGCTCTGCCCTCCAGAGAGAAGGGCAGGTTCCCACAGCCCAACAATAGGGTTTGGAAGAAGATGTTTTATAGAAGAAGTTTTAGCACCCCTGTGTGGCATCACTCTGCTATGTGAGAGCTGAGCAGTGCATGGAAAATCTGCCTGAAGCTTCAAGGAATCTGCAGCAGCCTGTGTCTGCTGATGGAAATGTGAGTCTGTCGGGAGGCCGAGCCCAAGCCATTTCCCCATTAACATCTCAGCCTCTGGGGAAAGGCACAAACTCCCCTCCCAGCAGGGATGGGCACTGCAGGGATCTCTGAGGTGGAGTTCCTCAGAGGTACAGCAAGGTCTCTTGAAACCAGAGAGAAAACAGTGTGTAGAAAGCATGCAGTGATAAACTCACACAATCCATGTGTCTGGCTGCGGCATGAAATGCTTTACAGAAGTGGTGATGATAATTAAATTGCTTGTGATGTGGGACAGCTGATGGAGGTGCTGAAGCTGCCAGGAGCCAGTGAAGCTGCACTGATTTCCATGCAGAGGCAGGGGCTCTGTTTGTGAGACACGATGGGGTACTTCCCAACAGGACTGTGGGGATTTAGAAAGTCGAGCCCAATTTTCAAGGGTGAGAAAGTATTTAAGTGCATGTTTGCTGAGTATCCACAGGTTTGCCATCTGAAGGTATCCAGACATTGGTCAGTGACAGAGAGAGAGAAAACAAAGACCAGTAAAGATGAATAAATCAGGGCAATACTGGTCATGACCTCTTGACTGGTTTATTAGTTTCACTAGGAGCTATCTGCATTTAATAGGGACCCTTATACACTTCTGTAGATGGGACGCATGCTGCCAAAATGTGTGCGCACTCCTGAAAAAGCACCAAGAGTGTATTTCTCCCTGACTCTCACTGGGATTTATGCTGTTAAGTCTGTTCTGTAAGCACCAGCCAAGAAACTGCATTTCTCCACTGTCCAGCTGAAGTGCATTAACTCCAGGTGAAGGCAGAAGGATGAAAAGCCATTCCAGTAGCTCAGCTGATGGGAAGTGATGTGTGTGTTGGTGGTGCCAGATCCTATGTCCATTCTCAGCCTTTTGCTACTGGGAAGCATCTTTCCTCCCAAGGCTGTCCTGCCTGGGGCTGCAGCACGTCTTGGGAACAGTCCCACCGCTTGGAGCAGGTCTCCAAGTCCCTGCCACCAGCAGAAAAAACCTATAAGGGCTGAAACAGGGTCAGGTGCCTCCTGCTCAACAGACCAAATATATTCTGAGAGTTATTCATCAAGAGTAAAAGTACAGAAAAAGGAATATAGGACTGTAAGGCAGTGAAACACAGGTCTAGGGATGAATAATGGAAATTCCCAAGAATGGGGCTCACTGGTGGCTCTTCATGCACAAAGTTAATCCAATAAAATTAATTGTCCAGTGCAACCTTTCCAGAGCAGCAGCCAATATATAGAATAGGATTAACTTAGGGCTCAGAGCGAGTAAATACAAGTTTTGTATGAAATGCTGAATTATTCTGCCTCAGTGCACTATTGGAGTCTGAATTTCCTATGTTCCATTTGCTTTCTTTAGCAGAAGCATTTTGTGGCCAACTTGAAATGACAACCTTTGTGAACACACAACAGAAAGTTTTAGGTTTCACTGAAACACAAGTTAGTCAAGTATAAATAATGATTATGCTGTTTATGGTCCTAAAACTTAGATTGGCTTCTAGTTAAAATTACATATGTGTTCCAAATGTTTGTTTTTGTTACTTGTGTCAAGAGTAGAGTCCAAAATACCTAGGACTACTTAACAGCTTTGGGAATATCACATTTTCAGCCCAGTGGCTGAGTTGTGCCATAGTGATTTTATAGTTCTTGAAAACACGGATAAAGAATAAATTGGCTAAGTGGGAAAAAATGATTGTAAAATATCTTTGTAACAATAAAACCTTTTGAAACAGCCATTGCAAAATAATCCATAGAAACTGCCTTTCTTGGTGTTGCTGTGCTGAGACTACTTCTATTTCAGTGCCAGGTTTAGCAATTTCCACCTTATTTCATGCTCTGACGAACCTACAAGAGTTTTGTCTGCTGTGAGGTGAAGCCCTGTGCTGTGCCAGAAGAGGCAAGAGGCTCTGCAGACGAGTGGAGGCAGGAAAACACTCTCAGCTCAGTGCAAGGCTCATTCTCTCTCTTGTGCACAGAGATCTTGGCACAGGACAGCTTTACTCCATGGCTACTCTGAGACCAAAGGTTTGTCCAAACCTCCCCTTTGGCCTGGAAACTGAATCAGCTTTGTGCTCCTTCACTGAAAACCTGTCTCCTTGCAAAATCTTTCATCCAAGGCATGAAGTTGCCACAAAGCGCCTCTGGGTCGCCGCGGCAGCCTGGGTATCGCCTGCCTTGCCCAATCCGTGGAGTGAGTGGAGCTTTAGCAGGTGGCCAAACCGATGCCATCAAGTCAAAGTATCAGATTCCGGGGGGAACAGGCTGCTCTGGCGAGGGCGGCAGCCTGGGCCGGGCGCTGCTGTCACTGAGAGCAGGTTTCTGACTTAGCGAGTTCAGGAGGCATCCGGCAGGTATTCACAGCGTCTGGGGGGGCCGATCCAGACAAATTTGACCTCTGGCACGTAGAGAGCATCAGGGGAGGGCTCTGGTTTTACTGTTGTGTCCGGTAGGAAAAGCTCAGTAGTTTTGAGAGGCAAAAGTTGCCTTTCCCCCAGAGTGATGTGTAGTGCCCTTGTGAGCAGGGAGGGTTGGCAAAGAGCTGCTCAGCTGACCCCACTTTACCCAGAGACGTTTTTAAAGGAAGGAATTCCAGTGGACAAATGCCCAAGCAAAAGCAATGCTGCATGTGACTGAGGAGAACAGGATTTTGTGGGAGTAATTTGGGGCCCCAAATGAGGAGTCTTACACTGGTTTTGACACTATCTCAGGACAGGTTCCATCACACACCCCAAAGCGCTTCCCTCACAAGGCCCTCCCTGCAGATGATGGGAGAATAGGTACAATGTGAGGCAACGACATATTTTCAATGCATTTATTTCTTCTGTCTGGAATTATCAGGGTATCTTTGGACACGGAACTCTTCAGCTCAAGTGCTTGTACCGCCTCCAATGGGCACGACGGGTGCTCACCGCAAACACAGACATCAGATGCCATCTCAAGGCTAAATTGAAGTATGGGTAATTACATTTCCCCATTTAAACTGCTGGCCAGTTTCAGCTGGATAAAATGTTCCCTTCCTATCTGGAACTGTTGCCATGTCCTGGGAAACAGCTGCTGTGACAAAGTCAGGGGGCAGCTGCTGCGTGGAGAGAGCTGACGTATTTGTGGCACACGGCCGCCCGAGCCCAGGTACCCGGTGGCAGGAGGCAGTGCTGCCGAGGGCTCACTGGCACACTGGGAGCCCCAAGAGCCTTTCTGGGCTTTGGCATAACTTGAACCAGCGCCTGGCTGGTGAGGGAGTGGAGGGATAGAGGGGCCCAAAGCCAAGCACAAGTGCGATTAGTGCGGCTGGGTCAGAGGGTAAGTTGCCCAAAGCACTGCCTGCTGTGGAGTGCTTGGTTTGGGACAGTGACAGTGACACCCACCTGGGTGCCCATGCTCCTCGCAGTGCACGCAGCCCCAGCGACATGATTCTGACATGGCTAAGTCTGCAAATGAGACCAAATCCAAAGACGTCTGAGTCAAGGACAAGCTGAGTCAATGGCCCAGCTTAGTGAAAGCTGGTGAAATACAGGCTTGGCCCTTTTCCTTCCCTGCAGCCCTGGTGAAGTGCACGATCTCTCAAGCAGGTCTTTATAAATGATCAAAGCATCTGTGTGGCTTTTCAGGGGGTTGAACTTCCACTAACAACCCAAGGTCCAGTTTAATAATGTAGCTTGTTAAATAAACAAGTGGTTATGCAGAGCCCCAGCACTGTGACGATGGAGAAGATCCGGTGTTCTCTTCTCACTCCAGCGCCAGCTGTTGATGGACATCTGTCTGTAAAACATTGGGCCTTTTATTGTTTTTAATGCAAGAAATGCCTTTTCCTGGAGACCACCACTGAATACTGCTTTGCTAGAAAGGCTCCTTCACAATCCAAACAGAGAGCAAGTGAGCATAGAGGATCCATTACCAAAAAACTCAACAAAATCTTCCTCACCCATGAAAAGTGTGTGCACAGCAGAGGATGATCTTGGGGATGGGGCTTGGAGGAGGGGGGAACTGTGTCTGGAGGGCAGCGTTCTGGGACCCACTAGAGGAAAATACTTCCATTTTTCTATCCGATAACTCTCCTGCCTGGCTAACAAAAATAATCCCTTATTAAAGATAACAGGAATCTGGCTCATATAATGCATTCATTGAGATTGATGTGCTTCCAGTTTTCAGGGTTTCTATACCTTCAGAAAGAATAAAAGCCATAATATCGGCATGATTGTGGGGAAAAGCTCTCTTGAAAACAATGTTTGAGTTCATGATTTTGTGTGTGCATTTGAGTTGCACACTTAAATCTTAGCTCAACATCAAAATGGAGTTGTCAGTCTTAACCTGCCTGAACAGGTGACCCATTCAGCCTTGCACAGGAGTCAAGGGGCGCATGTGTGTAACCACCTCCTTTGACGAAGGGCATGGAGACACCTATCTTCTCATCCTTTTATTAGACCAGAGATTTGTTTTACTAAGAAAACATGGAAAATGCAAATGCCAGTAATATATTCCTTTAACTGAGCCAAATTCCACATTCTCTTACTGTCTCAGATACCTTTACCAGCAGCAATATTTTGTCTAGTGAGCAAAAAGCACAGCGGGCTCTTGGAGCAAGAAAGCTCAGCAGAGCCAATGCTACTGTCCCTAAGGAGCCTCTTGCTGTGGGACAGAGCAAAAGCACGGGGCTGCCACAGGTCACCTAGAGTCACCTCCATGCTGGCACATCTCTCTTGCTTTTGTTTTGTGTGAGAAGAGGTGATTCCAGCCTGACAGGTAAAATCAGGCATTCTTACAGACCAGTCCTGGAGGAGATGCTGGTGGAGAGATAGATCCTAGTTGCTGATGAGAAATGGTCCATTGGAACTGGCAATGGCCCCAGCTCTGAGGTGGCAAACAACCCCAGTGCTTTATTGGCAGTACAGCAAAAATCTGGTTTTGTGCAATGGTCGGCAGAGGAGAACTCAGTCGGAGCAACCTGGGGTAGGCAGGGGGGCTCCCCCAGAGAAGGTTAACCCTGAGGTTGTTTTACAGCCTCACAGGATCTGTGATCCATTTGTGTCCTCCAATTGAGGAGTGCTAAATTGCAGTGTCACCTTGTCAGTGTGGTGAGGAGATCCCTTTTTGGCTCTCACCAAATGCAGCTCCTTTCCAGGACTTGGCTCTTCTTAGGTTTTAGCTCTTCCACCCTGAGCTCCCTGTGTTCCTCCTGGTAACATCCAGGAGCTGGCAAGTTTCAGTGATTTCTTTTTTAAAAATTTTATTTCTCTAAAGAACAGTGATAAAAATAACATACAGGAAAAAAAATCCAGCACTTGAACCCTTGAAGGCCTGACGCAACCTTCACTCACAGGAGCACTAGGACTGACAATGCCATAAGAAAGATCTGAGGTATCACCAAGAAAAATAGGAAGCAGCCAAAAAAAAAAAAGGGTCACCACAAGCTCACTGTAAACACCCTTGCTTTGCACGTATCTTGGCTTTGCTGATGTGATTGCTTGCAGGCGAGTGTGATGCTGCATTTTCAGTGCTGCAGGTATTTATTTTACACTCTGGCTCTGAGTCTGAGCCTCCGAATGTAAAAACAATCAGAGGGCTGAAGTGTAAATTCTCCCTGCTGATTTATTTACTGTTGTGTTTTTATAGCACCACATGGCTCTACGTTTGCACTGGGCCCATTCAACCAAAACCCATGTCATACACTTCCAGAAAAATGAATGACTTTATAAATTCTCTACAATAATAATCCCACATACAGGAATGCATGCAGAGAACACCCAGACGGGGCTGGAATGTTTTAAGAATATAATATTGTGCTTTTTTGGTCAGGGAAACACATTTCTCTCAGGGATATGTGGTGTGGCCCAGGCTCCAGCCCTGTCTGCCTACCACCTGTAATAAGCCCTTTGGGAGATTTTAGTTCAGGCCACCCAAACTGTGAGCTGGGCAAAGAGACATCAGCACTACGAAGTTAACAGCCTTAATGAAGCCCGGCCCAGAGGAGACTCAAAACATCCACAGTAGGGAAAAAAAAAGGAAAGAAAGAAAAGGCTTTGATAGGAAAAACATCTGATCTGTGTTCTCTAATCTTTGCTTTGTTAGTTAAAGCATCTTTAAAGGGCTTAATACCCCTGGAACAGGGACCTCTTTCTCTCCCTTCAGAAACACCAATTAGAAAAGCAGGAAACTGCTTCCAGAAAGGGGGATGCTTAAAAAAAATTTAACTTTAGCTTGAGGGATCTGATTGCCTTTTTATTCACGAGCTGTTTTTTTCTCCCTGTTGTGTGGCTGAGCAACCGTTTTCTCCAGGGCAAGAAAGCAGCTCCTCATGCCAATCCTGCTGATGGAAAGGGAATGCAGTGAAGCAAGGAGAGGGGAAATTTATTGAATGAAGGGACAAGAAAACAAGAGGGTTTCTTTTTTAAATATAGTAGGAACAACACCCTTGTGATGTGGCAGCCTGAGGAGTGAGTGTGCCACAAGCTGGGAGGAGGGTACCAGCACCCGCACTGACCCTGTGCCCTGCACCCCAGTGATCAGCTGTGACCAGTGCACGGCCCCTCCAGCCCCAGCGAGGGCTCAGCTGGGCAGAGGTTGTGCTGGAGGGTGTCTTTGCACTGCTCTATCCTCCTGGGGAGAGCAAACCTCTCTCTTCCCTTCCCTGGGGTCTCAGTGTTTGGGCAGCCCCCTCGCCCTCGACAGGGCACAGGCACAGCCCATGTCTGTGCATCACAGCTGATGGCCAAGGGGCTGCAACTTGCTGCAGCACAGCTTACCCCTGCCCCCTGTGGGGCTTGGCCAAGGAGCAATCACCTGGAAAGTGGTGGCTGCTGCTGCCACGGGAATCTGTGCAGCTCAGTTGCTGTCCTCCTCGATGGCCACCATCCCTCGAGGCAGTCCTCCATGCCAGGCCATACTCAGCCCTGCTCCAGTCACAGCTGTTACAAATGATGAACTCTCTCATCTCCACAGACCTGGCTAACCCAGAGCCTAGAAGGGAAACATCTGAATAAGCCCCTGGCTCTGTTAATGAAATTCCTGGACATAGTCCATGCTAAGATCTTTTTCTCTGTATCACAATATTTTCCCTTGTACCTCAGGGATGTTACAACAGCTGTTTGTAAACAGTTTGCATCCAGAGCTAGCAGAGGAGTGCGCAGGGGAATCATGTATCAACTTTGTCCTCTTGAGTATCTAAAATATATTGCAGCTACATTGGCACTGCTATTGCAGATTTAAGATGTCAGCTGAAAAGACCAGTAGCCATCAGGGACTCATCCATGCCCTCAGACCACAACCAGGCTGGAGCCAGACTCTGGGATGCAGCCCTGTGGGATACACACCCGCAGGTGCCTGTTGGAGGCACATGTTGCCTCTGCTTGGGAAATTAAAGCCTGGGACCAGGCAGAGCCCAGCAGAAGGAGGTTTTGTGGGGAAGGAAGGAGGCAGAGGCTGATAGGAGCTGCTGGAGCTGGGAAGCTGAAGGGCAAGAACATGCTGAGGAGTCTGACAGTGATATGCACTTTGAAAAACCTGGTGTTCCCTTGTGAGAGTGGCTGTGGGGTGGAATAAAACTGGGCTTGAACCAAAGCCCTGACACACCGCTCTCCCTAGCCCCTCACATTATCCAGCCTTGAAAACAAGATGCAGGTCCTGGGCCCCTCCCTGTCCTCCTTCCTATCAGGAGTCCCTGCTCAGAGCCACCTCAGTTTTGTACTGAAAAGAGAAAACTTGCAAAAAAACCCCCCTAAAAGCCTGTAAACAGCCTGCACTATATAATGGGGGGAAGGCTTCAGTCTTGTCATTACCATATACAGGATACCCGGGCCTCTGAAAGGTTTCTGCTTTCTTACACAACCTGAAATGGACGGGCCCCTGTGAGAGCTCAGTCCCATTGCAGGAAGCTGTTGCAACAGTGATCCCTGGAGATATCGGAGCTGGTGCAAAAGGGGGACTCTGCAAGTCTGTGTGGCCCTGACACAAGATTTTAAATCTAGGACAGGCAGAGCTTGTCACCCTCAGGAAGAGCCACAGGGGCCACAGCACTGGGCACAACAGGGCTTGGGGGGCATCTGCTGGCCATCTGAGATGGCAAAGCTTTTTCTATCCCTTTTTGTTCTCAGATTGTGTTACCTGTCATCATTTCTGGGAACAAGGGTATTTTAAGAGACATCTTTAAAACTGCCCAGCAACAGAGTCCCATGCCCAGGGTGCATCTGAGGAAATCAAACCACAACTCTGTCCAGGGGCTGTGTTTGCTCCCTCAGCCTTTTCTCTCTGCAGATGCCTCAGCTGCTCGTTTTCTCCCTCTGTTGCAGGTGGTAGAATGCCTCCATGCTTATCCCTGCCATTGCTGGTCTGACTGACCAGCACTGTGTGCTGGCACAGCCCACCAACGCTGACAGGTCCTCCAGTGTTTTCCTGGATGTGATGGATTGGCACAGGCCATCAGCAGAACCCAGAATTTTTCTTTCCATCCTTTACTGGCAGTCTTTGCGCTGATGTTGGGAGGACCTTATTTGTTTTCTTCTTCAACTAACACTTTTCTTTGGCATTAAAAATACGTATCAGCAATGGCACTGACACGGGCAACAAGTCCACTGTACTTTTTCCAGCTCCAGTCAAAAGGTGAATTATGACTCACTGTGCTCAGCCTGACAAGAAATAATTCTGGGTGCAGATGTGTGTAGGACATGAGTGTGCTTTTTGCATGTGTCTGCTGAAGCTGCTGCTTGTTTTCTGATGCTATTCCAGGCAGCCTCTACCGAAATGCCCAAAGATGAGGTACGTGACCTCTGCAGACCTCTGGCATGCAATCAGCACAGGAGCTACCTGAGATGGGGCCAGAGGCTTTGTGGATTACTGCCCTGGTGTCAGGTTAGTGCCAGGCATTTGCTGTGGAGGGTCAGTGCAGTTTTCTCAAGTGCCAGATGATTAGTTATGGATCAAACCACATGGTCACAGGTACAACCCTGGGACTGAACAAAACGTACGTTGTAAATAATAGCTCAATAAGAGGGGAGAAAGAGAAGGTGGGACAAGCCCTTGGGTTTTCTCCTAGCACAAGGCAGAGGCAGAGAATTATTTTTACTTGCTTCCAACCATGTCCACCTCCTGCCTTCTCCTCTCCCAGCCAGAGGCTTTGCTCAGTACCAGATGCACTCCCTCCATTGATGCTGCCTTGCTTTTGCAGCCTGACCTGTCAGACTGAAACAATACAGGACATGTTTTACAAGGTACTTCTGCTGTGGGGAGGGAGAATTTATAATTTTATGGAGCTTATAAACTGAACTTGTAAAGTCCTTTAAAGCCCATAGCTTGGGCATTTCATCCTACCGATGCTTAAGGATAAGGGCCAGCAAGGGCAGAGGTGAAAGGGGCCAAATTCATTGCTGAGATGTCTGCGGGCACTGGAGCTTACACAGAGAATGAGTTTGGTTTTGTTTAACCACTAGCTTTGCAAAATTAGCTTAGTTTGCCTCCCTTGCAGCTCTTGAGAGTATCTCAGACCTAGTTATATCCTGGTGTGGATATATGAGCACAAAAGATTCCAAGTCAGTGCAGCTGAGTCAGGACCCGAATGAAATACTTTTGTCTTGCACTTCACCAAATATGGCGGTGTCTGGGAAGACACCTCTGCAAGTTTTTCCTGAATGCCTCAAAAGTTGGGGTGAGCACCCCTGGCCAGGTACCTCACACACTATGAGATACCTGCTGAAACAGCCCCAAGAAGGAATAAACAGCCATCTATTGCAAAGCACCAACCATGAATGTAATTGGAGGCAAACGGTAACAACAGGGAGTATAACAGTGGGGCTTCTAATAAAGCCAGCTCTGTGTGTCCAGAACCAAGCACTTTACCTGCCACTGTGAGCTCTGCAAGGTAATTATTCCATGGGCCGCCAGGATGATTGATGGAGATATTCATTAAACACAAACCTGACACTTTGCTCTCTAAGCCCAAATAATCCAACTAGGCTGTCTCTGAACAGGGCACCCTCCCCTCGGCACGTTTTTAATGGGGGGGTTTCCAAATAAAACCAGCAGCCAAGTACCAGAGCCCAGACCCTATGGGGGGATCCCAGCTCACTTCTGAGGGCCGAGGGCAGGTGCTCGGGCCAGAGCCAGCTGTGCACACATTGGTTCTAAGCAGAGAGTATTAGGCTGTGACAGCTGCAGCTGGCCCTGAAATAAGCACAGAGCATGAAGAGATTATGACAGATTTTACTTGTATTATGAAACTGATTTTACATCATATACAAGGCAAAAAATGTCTATCTCTCAAAGGGATGGAAATCCTTTTGCAGGGCCAGAGCTGCCAACAGAGCCAAGCTCAGGGCTGCTGGTGTGGCTGACGAGAACAAGACTGCAGTTCCCTGCCAATAACTTACTGGAAAAAGACAAGTAGGACTGGTCCTATAGGACTGGAAAGTAAGAGTTTGTAAGTTCCCTGCTAGGTGTGGGCAGGTATTTGAAACCTTGCCTGTCACCAGAATGGTGCTGTTTGGACCATTCCTGGACAGGGAAGTGGCAACAATCTTGTCATTCGCTCCTAAGATGATGTGGATGTGAGGGATCAGCTTTCTCTGTAGCCATCTTGATTGTCCACAGACCAAAAAAGGTGCCTAAGACCATGATCAGCAAGTGGGGCTCCCTTCTGCAAACCTTACACAGGCACAGCAAGTCACAAAAGTTTAAGCAGCCCTTCAGATAACTCAAGTGGAAAACTTGCAGTTTACACAATGATAACCTCTGGGTCAGGAATTTAGAGTGATGTGAGCCACAGATTGTTGAGCAGTAGGGGTGTTTATGGTGTGAGGTTGCCCTGCTCCTCCCTAGGTATTGGCCACTCTTGGTGGAGCTGTGGTTGGACCCAGCGCTGTCTTCCTGCACCGTGCCAAGGCCCTTACTAGCAAGGGCAGTGGGTGGGAATCAGGGGCTCCAGGCCATTTTGAAGGACATATACTCCCCAAACTGAATGTTTTTACTTGATCTTGACTCTCTTTCAGAGCCTCTGAGTGGCTTGACATTCCCAGGGTGCATCTGACTCTTCTGGGATGGTTCCTCACTTCCTGCATGAACCAGGTGTCTGCATGTGGAAGCAGGATGCACCATGGATCAGGCTCCCCTCACGGCACTGTTTAGTCACTGGGGTTATGGGAAATAGCCTGAACTATCCAGGAACTGACAGTGGACCCCATCCTGTTATCATGCTCTATGATGGCCTATCAGGAAATGACATAAATACCCTTGTTACTCTCTATTTTATTTTTCATCAATGTGAGGCATCTTCTTTGTTTTGTTTCTGCTGGCGGCAGGTGACCAAGCGCAGTGCCCTGGCTCCCCACATCCTGCTGGGCAAGGTCTGCCCCTGTCCCTCTGAGAATCAGGCAAAGGATGTGCCTGTTTGCCAGTGTTTTTTCTTGCTGCTCCAGTGATGTTGCCTGGGTCAGGAAACAAGTCTATTTGGAAAGGGGTGGGAAGGCAGGCTTTTATTAAGCTGCATGTGCTGAATATCCACAGCACCGTGCAACAAGTGCTGTGAGAATGAGTTCACACAAGTCTGGCTGTTTTGATCCAGAATGATGCCAGGTCACTGACTCCTAGCAGTTGACCCCTTCTCTTTTGGAAACCTGCATCTGTTTGCAGTGACATTTACCACAACGTTTTTAATTTAACTTTTGCACTTTGCATCTTGCCTATGCTCAGAGAGGAAGCTCCCTTTCCTAAGAAAGCTTTCCATCCTGGTAAATAAATAAAATAGCACTGCAAGTGAATTGCCTTCTGAGAGTTAGACACCAAACTGCAAGCCAGGGAGAGCCTGCCTGCCCCGTGAATATGGGGGCAGTGCCATTGTCTGTCCCTGCTGTGGTCAGAAGCTCTTCAAAGCTATAGGTACCATGGATACCATGGATACCATGGGCCCAACCACCATCCTGCACTGAGCAGGCGCCAGCCTGAGACCCAGGAGAGAGGAACCCTCTAGCTCGTGTCTGCTTGTCCTGCTCTGAAAAGCCCAACACACAGAATCAGGGAGAAAGGGAGAACTGTCACAAGGCAATTTTCTGATTTACAACGGGATTGTGGTAGAGTATTTCTAGCTCAGTTAACAGCTGTTTTGTTAACTCCTAATTTCTCCCATAATCTGTATATTTTTGTCCCAGGTCTGTGATATATGATGGAGAGCTTTGCCATTAATCATGTGCAAGCTAAACTTTCAACTGGTTTTATTAGCTTTCAGAGTGCCAGGTCACATAAATTAACTGGAGCATATATTTAATGTGTCCTGAGCAGTGTCTCCTACCTTTCCTGGTAAGACAACATGTTGCCCAGGAACTTGCTCCATCTGCAGTGACTTTTCTGAAACTTCAAGAAACAAAAATGTCCTCCATTTGAACTGCAACAGCATTGCTGGGACTGTACTGGCACGAGGTGCTGTACTTGCATGAGGGTGGCTTGCCTATCCATGAGAAAAGGGTTTTTTACTATGTCTAAAGATTAGAGATGGGGAAGCTAAGGCAAAGTGAGATGACACAGTGGGTGTGCTGCCACGGTGTGCAGAAGCAGGATATCAGCCTGTGTCTCTTAAATGAGACTTGAGGGACAGAAGTGTGAGACCAAGAAAAGCTTCCTGAAATTATGTTGCTGAAACTCAGCTGTTTAGGGCAAAGCCATGCTATGGAAAACACAAGTGACTCAGCTCCCTATGGTTCCTGAGCATTTGCATTTCCTGCAGGACACTGTTAATACCCCTCCAAGGGGTCGGGTTTTCTTGGAAGGAAAGGGTGTAACCAATTCATTGAGCCCGGCATCCCTGATTTGCATAGGATGCTTCTGCTCTGTAACTCTAGAATAACGGTGGTGATTATAAACACATGATGGAGAGGGGTGAGGGTGGTGAAAACCATTGTAATCACACATGGGGCAATGTGCTGACGGACGGCTGTGGTTGCAGGATCCCGGGCTCTGGGCAGCCCGCTGAGCTCCCACACACCGCGGGAAATCCCGTGACGCGGCTCGGCGGCTTTCCCGCAGGAATTCAGCTGCCCCCACAAGGGTCCTCCCAAAATGGAGCCGCTCCTATTGAGCAACATAGAAAATATAATATTGCTCCTGTGAAATGTTGTCATCCAGCTCCCAGATGACAGCCTGTGATCCTGCACGTGCAGTCTAGACAGCCTGTGTCTCGGCTGTGCAGCTCAGAGCCCCTGGATCAGCAAAGCCAGGGCAGCTGGAGCACAAAGTGGCTGCATCATTTCTGGCCCTCCAAGGATGCAGAGACTGCTCGGGTCTCTGCACAGACTAGACCCACGTTTGGGCTGATCTAACCCAAACCAGCTACAAAGGTCCTGAGCTTGATCTGGTATCATAGGTGAGCTCATGCTCTCTCCTGACCTTAACTATCCTCTCTTGATCTTATTTGACTACCCAAGTTTTGCTCAAAACACCTCTCATTATTCACAGGGCCATCAGAAGAACTCTGGAATGAGAACCAGGTGTGGTCCCAGCTCTCCTGGCACCCATTCACTCATACACAGACTATTAATCTGTGCAGGGGTGTGATGAGTGTGCAAATCCCAGAGCCAGAGTGTTGTTCTTTGCAGCCTCTTCCACAAGCTGATGTGCAAAACTCTCTCATTTGAAGTCTGAACTCGTGGGGACTCCATGAGAGAGGTGGGCAACACCAGGTTAACCTGTCTGCTGTTTGGAGAACTGTCAGATCTTTCTCCTCCCTTGTTCCACATCAATTCCTGGCTTGCCCCCAGTGCTCCGATGTGCTCCAAATGGCTGCAGATAAGACTCCAGTGACTTCACTGACTTGCTCGTTTGACTTTTCACCATGGCTTTTCTCTTACTCCCTCATTTTTTGCAATTAGCAGTTAACTTTGAGTCACAAGTGTTCCTAAAATCTGTTCTATCCCGTCTATTTATATCTGCCCTAGCTCAATATATGTAACTATCCTTATACACAAAAATGTTTATGTTCTTGATATAAAATGACCACTTATTATCTTATGGAAGTCTGGTCTTCTCCAGTGCATCTTTCAGGAATTATTACTGTGATCAAATTGTCACAACAAAAAAAAATTTCTTCTTATTATATTGTCCTTCCTTTTGCCAATGGAAAAAAGTGACTCTCACACCCTTGAAATGTCTTGTGTAGGTACTTCAGTAACTAGCTTGGGAATTATTCTTGCAATTTCCTGGCTACTGACTTGGGACTGCTGGAATGTTCTGGTGCAGAAAAGAGGAGGGGAGGCAGGTGCTCCTTACTGCAGGTACACGGGTGTGAAGGTACTAAATTTTGAACAATCACTTGGCATTTGCTCCAGTGCTTAAAAACACTCTTGTTTTCCTGACTGGGCCTGATTTTCCTCATAAAAAACATTCCCTGATTTGTGACCCATCTGCAGATGCCTGGGTTTTTGTTGGCTGAATATCCATGTCCTGAAGTGACATCACTGACTATTTGAGGATTTGCTCCTTGCTTTGAAAAAACTTTTAAATTTCCAGAGCCAGAGACCCCTTGACCAAGGGTTGGTGTTTAGGTTTGTTTTCACACGCAGAGCAGAGGGGATGCTGCAGACTGGCTGTGGCTGGAGGCTCACGCAACTCTGGCAGGTGCTTCTGTTGAGATCGTGCTGGGAACTTGAATTTTTGCCAACTTGGTGTGAGAGAGGATCACGCCATTTGTCCTTTTTCCACCCAGCTGTTTTCTGGGGTCTGTCAGGTGTTTTGCTCTATCAGCCTTGTCTTTGTCTGGCTCACACACCAATGCTCTGAGCACCCCGGACACATCCCAAATACATCCCTCCACGGGGGAGGCTCATATTTTCATTTTCACAAAGTCAATCCACTCAAACTCCTTATGAAAGCCAGGCAAGAAACACTGATCTCATGCCAAAACTGTCCCCAAACCTGGAAACCCTCTGGAAAGGATGTTCACACATGAAAATGTGACACATAGTGAAAAAGAGACTACTGGACAAAAAGCTCTGTTATCTTTTTGCTTTACAGTGATTATGGGTTATATGGTTAACAGATTTCTACACTATTGTCCTATAATTCCCCCCAATAGGGAGGCTTATTTTCACCAAACAGACCACATTTTCACTTGTTTTTCTAAAAGCAAACCATCTGTGCTCTGGGGAAGCTTTTATGGTCTATAAAGGAGCACTTATAGGTGCGAAGTATCAACATTCCTGTAAAATTAAATTAATTACCTGTTGGGAACAAGGACTCCTTTTTCCCTTGTGTGACTAAAATTCCCAAGTCTGCCCTCCAGTTCCTTTCAAAACTGGGAACTCCATCAGATTAATCAAGGCTAAAGGCATTTCCGCTTGCTATTCAAAACATTGCAACTCCCCTTTGTCCTTATCATGGAACTGTTCAATCACTCACTGCCATAGAGGAATGGGCTTGGCTGGGGGGACGGGGACAAAGCCTGTGCTTCCTTTGACTCACATCTACCTTCCTTCCCTTCAGAGTCACGGTAGCACCTTCTATTGCCCAGAGCCCAGAAGTTAAACCTCCTTCACAGGGATGCAGTGAGATGGTCAGAGCTGGTCAATGTACTTGCCGAGGTGAAGGAATTTTGATTATAATTTCACTGGCTCACCTTTCCTGTCTAAGAGGTCTGTGCTTCATTTTTTGCCCTTTTTCTCTGAGAACGATACATGACTTTCCTATCCTTCCTTTATATTTCAGGTGTCATCAGCTATAGCACATAGTCTGCCATCTCGTCCTTTCCTTTTGTTTGTAAAGAGTCTATAACCTATCCCAGCAGACAGCTCCACCTTGGCAGGAATATGCACAAAATTCAGTGATGAAGCCTAAATTGTAATGGCTATCATGATGTGGAATGGAAGAGACACAAAACAGACATAGAGCTCTGCAGGAAATTGCATCAACTCAAGGAGCCACTTTAGTTTAGATTTGGGGAAAGCTTTCTTTACAAAAATCAACTAGTACCTCAGAAAATATACTCTGAAATATGTGCTACATATATTCTGAAAAAAAATCACACTCAGCAGCTGACTGCACAGTTGGTATTTATACTTCTGAAAGCATTTTAAAGTCAATAATTTCAGAAGCTCATCAGTTGATTAGTTTAATCACTTAACCACAAACATGGAGAAATCACAATGAAAATTGTGGAATCATTAGCAAAAGCCTTCCCAGTTGTTAAAGTAATTTAAGAATCCGAACAGCAAAAGCTTGGCCAGTTTAGCTTATGCAGCCAGCCATGTAGTGGCTTTCTGATCACAGCCTTCATGGACATCTCCAGAAAACATGCAGGTGAGAACAACCCCTGTAAAATGGGCTGATCACATCTCCATCCCTGGGATAACCCACTCCTCTACATTGCAGCCTCAGTCCCTGACCAAACCCTCTGTGCTCCTCACAGCAACTGCGAGTTACAGCCATTTGAAACACACACAAGCACAGCAGATAGAGACTGAAGTGGCACAGGGTTACATTCTTACCGTTGGCTCTGAAGACTTTATGTAGTTGATTCAGGAGATCACCTACCCTAGAGATGGAGGACTCCCTGTGTGTCCCCAGGTCCCCAGAACAAACCCCTTCTTTACAGTCCTGCGTGCAACTGGTGCCAGCAGAGTTATAAATGCCTTGCACAAGGGATTCCTCTCACTTGTCTTGGAACGTGATTGGAACCCATCAACTGGATGTAATTTAGTTTTAGGTTATTATTTAGCTTGAGCATACTCATAGTGTTAGTAAAGTCCACAGCCAGGTGCATACATGGATCTGAGCTGGGCCGGGGAACTCCCTGATGATTTGGTCTGATGGGGAGTGGACAGTGTGTGTTGGCATGTGGCTCACAGGAACTCGGCACCTTTAAGACAATTCTGTGGCTGTGTTCAAGCAAGAGGAGGAGTTTCCCCCTTTCTTTTTGTCCATGTGACACACACTGAAGGATCCCTGAAATATTAAAATAAACAGAAAGCTTGACTTGCAGAACCTGTCTGCTAAGCCAGGATCACATTTCTTGCTGCAGTTTCAAACCGTCATCCAGAGACTTGTAAAACATTGACAAAACCCCCTTTGCCCCCAGAGCTTTCAACAAAAACAACAGCCCAGTACTTGCACCCATCCCTGAAAGAGCAAATATATTAAAGTCTGTTCCCGCTTCACTCTCCTTGGTTTTATCCCCACAAAAGGGGAACCTCTGAGCGTATTCTCTTCTGTAATACAAATTTCTTTTCCATTCCTGTTCTTGTAGCTGATCTAAGGATTAGAAAGCCCCAACAAGCCAGATGTGGAAGAAGCAAGTTTTGTGGATGTAGTAAAAGAAATGTAAGGAACCCTCTGATCTAAAGGCCCATTTCCTGCTCACTCCCATCACTGCCTGCTTTCAGTGAATGAGTAATCCTGTGTTGGGCAGAGCACTGCCAGCTTGTAAAGGAGCTGCTCTGAGGCTTCCTTACTGCTGCAAGGGGTAGTAAAGTGCAGGGTGCCCATGAGATAGAGACCTCTAAGCTGGTGATAGCTGCATCTAAGCAGATGGTGGCAAGTGCTCTGGATGTGTAACCCCCCACTCCTCAAAGACCTGCTGGACTCAACAGCCCCCACAGATGCACATACACATGGGCAGGGTTAGTTTGGGACTTACCCAGGAAAACTGTGGCACAGCCAGAAATGGAATACAGGTCTGAAGGGTGATTGTTTATATTCTGGATGGCAGATTTGCCTGTTTCTTCACCTTGAAGCTAATAAAATGCCTGTTGCCATCTCAATTGTGAAAAGAAAGGGACTTCCCTAAATGACTTTTCTTTTAGAAACCCTGAATGAACAGAAATAATGGAGAATATTCATAACTGGGATGTCAGCTTCCTAATAACTGAGCAATTTTTTATCCCCAGACACTTCTTGGTACTACATACACACTCCGAAGGATGCTGGGAATGTCTTATTTGACTGAGACTTCTGAGAGTTTATGTAGAGTTTTCAGGTGATGATGTTTTATGGACTATGTCCCAGAGCCTTCTGTCTTCATGTTTGGAGAGAAGGTTCAGCCTCTATGCCACCCTCAGGAGCCATCGACTCTTTGGATGAGAAGAAAAGGTGCTTGGTGTTCTTGTCTGCACTTTGCCCCTCAATCAATCTTAAGCATGGCAGCAGAGCCATGGTGATCTCCTGAATAGGAAACCTTGTGCCTTAGGGATGTTCGCATTCAGACTGAGGAGAGGTTGGCCCATATCAACCCCAAGGACCAAAGAGGCCAGAAAAACAGAGGCTTAACATCTCAACAACTCACAGAGGAGGTGACAGAGAGATGGTGCAACAAAGGAAGGCATAAAATTGAAAGCTTTTATGAGGTGTGGATGATAATAAATGCTGTGTGTTTGGTGTGCCAGGAACACTGACTCCAGAGCTGGCACCCAGGGAAACGAGCTCTGCAAACTGTAAAGCTCGTGAGCTTTGCTGAAAATGTAAGTTGGCTCTTTCTTTATGGAATGATGCAGGAGATCAAGTGAGGGAATTTGTTTCACCTGAATCTGCAAACCATTGCTATGTCGCTGCCTGGACTCATCTACCCACACAGCAAGAGCATCTGTCTGTCTGTCTGGCCTCTCTAAATGCTGGCTCAGTGGTTTGCAGTCCTTCAGCCACAAGTGTTGGGAGCAAGGTGTGAGATGCTGAACTGAAATCACTAGCTGACAACTTCCAGGGGAGTTTGGGAAGCTCCCTGCAGCCTGTTCCCTCTCACACTCTGACTTCCATGACCTCTCCACAGATGCATAAATGGCACCTGAGAGGCCTGTGTGCAGAGCTGGTAATTTGTCCTCACCCAGTCTATTCCCCACCGGTGTGCAGAAACATGCTTGGTGTGAGAAATGTGTCCGTGGCACAAAGCCAGAGCCCAAACAGACAAAGAAATAATGTTTACCCCCAGGGCCTTTCTGACAAACAATAAAAAAGCAATAGAGTCAAGATAGATTACGCGTCAGCTAAAATATTACCTCTTCCTGCCAATTCTTATAAAAAGGGGCAAAGCTGCTCTTCATGCTGAACTAAAACTTCTGTTAAAATACTCAAGGAAAACAATCATCGAGACAGCATCTTTTTTTCTAGCCAATGACAATAATATTCTGTTAAATCTTTATTGTGACAGTCTGCTTTACTGGATGCAGCACGCAGCTTGCTTTGTTTGACTGCAGTTGCACAAAGGACAGGAGGAGTTACAGCCGAAGAAGAACAGTCTGGCGATAGCACCTTTGCAAGCAGAGGAATGGTCTAAATCCTCCTCTGTCAGGCACAGAATGCAGCTTTATGTTGGTTGTTGGCTTCTTTCTGCTCTGTGCAAAACCCACTCTCAAAGGCATAAAGGAAACCATTGCCACATGGACACTGGAGGGAACGAGGAGCAGGAACCCCAGGCTGGCAGCACCTGAGCCAGAAAACAGCAGCCAGTTCCTCACTGGGTGCCTGTGCTCACCTGAATGGATCCCAGCCACAGGAGATGAATAGGCACCGTGTGAATATTTTATTCAATAAACTTGGCTCTGCCGTTGCGTGGAGGGTGAGGCATGTGATTTATTACTTACAAGAATTTGGACAGCCCCTGGCTTAATGTGAAAACACTGGCAAGTGTCAGGAAATTCATGAACTTTACACACATGATAATCGATGACTTCTATTAGCAAACAATTCTGGATATCCTCCCTTCTGAAACAATGCCACTGGCCAAGCAGAGCAAAACACCTCTGTGGGCCTAAGGTGGCAAATCACACAAATATCTGCAAATAACCCACAGTCAGAGATTTGTCTGGGTAACATCAGCGAGAGGCAAAGGCTTTGGTTAGGAACAGTTTAAGAAAAAAGGGCTTGTTCACTTCTTCAAAGCCTGGGTAAGTTTTCAACAACAGTGTTCAACACAAACGCAGAGCTGCAGGGAGCCTCTCTCCATTCCTGTTGATGGGCATCGTTCAATCTCTGTCTCTCTCATCCTTCAGATGTCGATGCCATGACATGATCTGGCAAAAGACAATCATGTCTTTTTTCAGTGAAAAAATATAATCAGACAGATGAGATAAGCTGCAGACAGCTTCCTTGGCTTGTCAAACCTAGAACTTCCTGTTACAGAAAACAACACTCTGCACTCAACAGAAACAAATTTTGAACACTGGGCTTCCATGTTGGTTATTGGATGAAAATACATGTTTCTGTGAGTCAGCCAGATCTTACTCACACCTCCCCACACTTGTCTAAACCCACAGATCTGGCAGTGGGACAGGCAGCTCATGCACAAGTGTCTGTACCTGATATGAAGAGTGCAAAGTGGCACATATGAAGTAAGTACTTACTATATCAAGTATGATCTGTTTCAATAAAGGCAATTGAAGCATGAAGTTCAGGGGAGATCAGATAATACAACATCACGCTGTGCACAGACCTGAATATTAAACTCTGCAGAAAGAACTCGTTCTAAATGAGACTTCACCACTTGCTGGTGTCCTGCTTTGGAGTTAAGAGGTCATTCAGATATTAATTAAGTACTTAAACATATGCTTAATTAAACTTATTCAAGAACAAACTGTAATGGAAACCAAGCCTCTCCAACACAATGGTGCTTAAGAGTGCAGTAACTGAGGTTATTAATGTAACCCCTCTTATCCTGGATGGAACTAGGAACTGCCTTCCAAGTAAGAATAGCACTGGAAAACTAAATAAATATATCCAGAAGGAATGAACCCCACCACAGCCAAGTATGACAAGTCTCTCAGGCAGGAACAACTCACAAATACCTATTTCTGTTCTGATTTTGAAAAGACAGAAAGTGGTGAAATTCTGTCTTTCAGAGACAATGACATCATCTCTGGTCCATCAGAAACCACAGAGAACTTTCAGTAGGAAGAAGTCACTGGCTTAAAGATCAGCAGAAATGGAGCTGTACGACCTGCTGCTGTTAGACTCAAGGACACTTTAGACCATGAGGGAAATTCCACCAAGATTGAAGAGAATTGCAAATCGTGCCAACATTTGAACTGGGGTAGATGAAAAACCCCAGGTGGTATTAACTCAGTTAATCAGATACTGACTCTGGATTCAGTTGTGAAAAGGCTGAGACTGGATACAAGCACTGAAGAGTTTAAAGGCAGCACAGTTACGTGGAAAACAGGTTTTGCCAGACTGACTTTTTTGGATGAAATTACAAACTTCATTAATAAAAATGTTTCTGTTGATATAATGCAGAGTTTCCTGTAAGGAAAGGTTTATCTGCATGACACTGATGGAAAGAGTAATCACTCTACAAAGCAGTGCAGCATTTTTTCGGTTGAATACATATTTTGATCCATATGCACTTGAATTTGACCAAATGAGAAAACCCCAAACAGACAATATGAGAACTGGAGGTCCCGTTTCCAAGATGTGAATCTCTGAAAACTTCAGAAGGGAACTGGGGAGCACAACAACATCAGCACAAAACTATGGTTTAAGAGCATTTGAACTCCAAAGGAAGAGACTATCAGGGGAGATGAAAATTAGATTATCTTTGCCTGAGGAATTAGTGAGACCACTTTAAGAATATTCTGTCCTGCACTTGGATCTACCCTTCTAAAGAATTTGAAAAAAATTGGGATGCACACAAAAATTTATATCTAAATGAGACAATATTTGGAAACTACCCCAGATAAGAACAGGCTTGTGGAATTTAATCTACGTAATTCATTGAGAAGCTGAGAAGAGGCTTTGAGGAAAGCTGCAACATTTTCTGTGTTCATTTTTACTTAGAGTGAAACCAAATTCTAAAACCTGACATCTTCCATGAAATGAATCTCCTGCTCTTGGAGCTTTTCTCATCACAGAGATCCTAAACTCTAATGAATCCTATGCCAAGGGTAACATAAAGCTAAATTTTAACTGGAGACTGATTACATTTCTTTCTAGACAAATTATTTGCTGGTTCGTGCAGCTACAGAATTACACACTCTGAAATCATGAACAAGTTCTCCCTGCACCCAAGGAGACCATGTGGCTGAGAAGTGGTTAGTGGAGGCAAGGACTGAGCTGTAAGCATCCTGGCCTCTAATCCTACCTAAGCTCCTGCCCAACATTTTGAAACTCACCGAGTCATTTAACCCCCTCAGCCTCCAGTCCAGCTGTAGAACTGGGCAAAAATCAAGACCTTGCTGAGAAACAGATGTTGCATCTCAGCTAAGATTTATTTCTAAAACGTAACACAGTGAAAAGACCTGCTTGGGAGTGAAGGCAAGTGGATGGATGGAGACTGTCACAAATACTGTAAATTCACACTATTCACACAGATACTGAGGGATAAAGGGGGAAAGGCCATTCTCTGATAACCAGTTTATCCCAGTAGCATCCCCAGTATCAAATTTGCAGTGATAGCACATGCAGTGCTGCCAGCAGCCAGATTGGAATTCTCTGGCTTAGGAAATCCCCACTGCCCCCGACACGGAATGGTGGGTGGCAGGCACTTTCTTGCTCCTGTCTGGTGTGGAGCAGACCAGTGAGCCCTGCCACTGGAAGGACCTCAGTTTCAGTTCATATTTATTCATGTGCTCGTTTTTCTTGTTTGGTGAATGTTGCATGTCAATATTTAGTCACTTCTGTGGAAACAGCAACACAGATGCAAAGAGAAAGGGGAAAAAAAGAAGGGAAAGAATAGAAAACCTTATTTTAAGGCACAACCAATTTGGCTGGTTTTGCCCATTTGACTCTGGAATGCGAGTTCGTGTTGCCCATGTGCCTGCAAAGGGAAACAGGAACTGAAAAGGGAAGTGTATCAAACTGTTTACTTGGAACCGTGGGCAACAGTGGGAGCCACAACGTCTGGGAATCCCATCAGGCAGCTCCCTGGAATTGCTGCCTGGGGTCAATGCTGCAACAGAGCGGTTGTGTTCACAACTACCTCTCCTTCTCTCCAGACCTTATGGGGTATCCTGGCCTTCCCTTGACACCCAGGCATGGGGCAGGCTGGATCTGAGCTGAAGGTGGGCAACAAGAGCAGAGACAGCTCATCCCTCCATCCCTCCATCCCTCCATCCATCTGTCCATCCATCCATCCATCCATCCATCCATCCATCCATCCATCCATCCATCCATCAGCAGTGGAGCTCCGGGGCTTCTGACCTTCCTGTTCCTGTGCAACAACAATATAATGATGATAATCAAAATATTTTTGCTTCAGTTTCAGCAAGTAATATAACAAAGTGCCTGACACTTTAAAAACTTCATTTACTTTGCTGCTGACAACATGTACCAAAATGATACTGGGAAAATACTGGATTTTAATTACAAGAAAGGACATGGGAAAACTCCGTAAGTTTTATATTTCAGTTACATTCAATTTGAAAGTAAAAAGATGAAAATGTGGTGACTGTGATCTCTGTGATCTCTGAAGAATATTATTTACTGCGTATATGCCAACAAACTGAGGGAAGCTTCTTTTGTTTCTGTTGTTGGAAGTGGAAGAGGGATATGTAGCTGTGACTTGGAGGAAGTGCCATCAATACAGTGACGACTAATTATTATCTGTTGCACTTGGCAATGGGAACATCCTGAATGAAGGTACAGGGAGGTGCATGTAAAAACCTGAGGAAAAGGCTAACCTGAAAGGAAGGTCATCTGGTGCTGCCAGTTAAGGCTGCAGGGTTTGTTCTGCTCAGGCTCTAGTCTTTCAGTTTGACATTACTGTTGTCAAAAAATGCCAAGTCTCAGTGAAACCCTGGAGAAAAGGGAGACTGCAACAACCCCTAGGCTTTGGCAGTAGTTACAGAAAATGTGTGTGTGTGTTTGGATCCTTGATTGCAAAAGAAAAATGGCATTAAGTTGGCACGAGACGGGAATTTTATGCCTGTCAGTTTTTGCACAGGTTTGTAAATGGCAGAAACTTTCAACTTCTGCCAGAAAAGCATCAGGGTTCCTACATACAAAGCCAGAGAAGTGATATATCTACACCAGATACAAGAAGTTGATTTTGATTTCAATACAGTCACTCTGATGTAAGAACTGAGTAAGTTTGCAGAGACTTGATATAACCTAAAATGGAAATCATTCTTGGTATGGAGATTCACATCTTCCATTTCTGCACTCAGATCACCCAGTAGCATATAAGCACCAAGATGCCTCTTCAGGAGTTATATCTAAAAGCTACATTGACTTATAACCACTAACATTTGGTAAAAATCTAAACTGACCTCTCAGGAGCCAAAATGTTGGAACTGCGGGCCAAGTGTCATTAAGTACAAAGCAACAGGTGACCTGCAGTTTTGTCCTCCCCAAACCAGTGCCCTCCAGACCCATTTGATGGTATTTGTGCATTTTCTGCCTTTCTCATGGGAGCAGGGACTGGCCTCCCCGTTTGAGTTCAGTGAGGAAGCAGACCCCAGGCCCCACCAAAGCTGGGTGGTTGGCTCAGTGGTGCACGGGGTCTTTGGTGCAAAATCCTGGAGTGGCCAAGGAGGAAAACTCAAATCTGTCCTGCAGCAGGTGTGTGGTGGGATGTCCTTTACGTGGGCCTCATCATGAACTTCATTCTAAAAACCCAGGATTGGTCCAAATCTTTAAGTCCTTCCACAATGCAACAATTAAAGATAAACTTTACACAGGTGCCAAACAACTGAAAAGTCTTTGTAGGTTTCAGATTAGTGCTGCGGGGTCCCAGGTCTCGGGTGGGGTGTGGCTCAGGCTCCAGGCAGGTATGCAGGCCTGCTTTTCCTGTGGCTCTCCAATTCCCATGAAGAAACTGTAGAAAGCAACTTTCTGGTTTCTTTGCCATGTTCCCATCCAGACCAACAGCATCCTTTCTTGAAGAGGGTGTGTATCTCGTGGCAGGTTTGCACCATGAATGTTGAGTACATGCAGTCCCTTTTGAATCACAGGAAGCATGTAGGCTTTGGAGATTATCAGCCCATTATTAACATTTCAGAAAAATATAAAGTGGTTTCCGCTTTATCTGTTTACTCTGTGGCTGATAAAATATTAACATTTTTCAGCCTCCTCTGAATAATCCTTGGTCCCCATATTCCCAGACAATACGGTGTGTGATTTAATTGGATCACCCCAAATGAAGCTGTTTCTCTTGGCTACTGTCATACAGGAAGCTGGTGAGAAAAAGGTTGTTTGCACAGGATTTAAGCATAAAAAAATAAAAAAAGAAAACGTGATTCTGAGGAAAACATCAGGCAAGTAGTAAAAGTGCTTTGCATGTGTGCAGCTGTTTCCTGGACATTTCTTTCTATTGCAGGGCCACTTGGTTTACAGGAAATTCCACTTCACATACAATGCCAGTTTCCCTAGAAAATGGGCTCTGGGCTCAGCTGTATTGATCTGCTTCGTGCAACTGGTGGTGCTGGCAATTACACCACCTGCATGCTCACAGGCAGCAGAGACTGCTTGGGTTGGATCCTAAATGGTTTTTAGGAAATACGTAGTAGTAAATTTGCCTCCATCTGTTTTATAGCAGGGCTTTTGTTTCTCATGGCTAGTTTTAGACCTGCCCAGATGAGATATTGGTCTAGATATAACTTAGCACCACAACCCTGCAGGGAAGTGGCTGGCTCTGGGCTTGTGCTGAGCACAACATGGACTTGTGCTTTGTGGTGGAAGCTCCAGTGGAAATAAACAGAACTGCCGATCCACAGGCTGGTGCCCTGGCAGAGACTGAGGGTCTCACATCAACCTTCTTTGTACATCCAGACTTTGTACCAAGTTTAGGGGCCCTGAGAAACTCCTGGTTTCCACCATCTACTCTTCCTGGGCTGTTTTTCCAACTTTAGAATAGTGACAACAGGAGATGGGTCCAAACTTCAGCAAGCCCAGATAAACTTTACAAGTTTAGCATTTTGTGCTGGGTAGAAACCCTCACGTGCTCTGAGCACTAGTGTGGCTCACCTCATGGCAGACCCAGCCATGTTCAGCTCTCATCCGGACGTGCTGGGAGCAAGACAAGTGAGAGCAGGGTTAGCTGGAGTTCCCACTCTTCTGAGTTGGCAGAAAGCCTCGTAGCAGCAGATGCACAGGGACCGAGATGATAAATGGACTTTGGAAAGCAACCCAAACATGTACATACAAATTAGTATTTAACATACAGTTGCTATTTGCAAATTATCCCCTTGTGACTTAGCTCTTGAATGAAAGCAACTGTGTTAGCTGAACAAACAGTAGCAGAGGGAGCTGCAAAAATGCACCTACACTCCCACCCACAGCCATACCCTGTGAGCCTGTTCCCATGAGGCACATCCCTCCCTTCCCAAACACGCTGTGAGAGCCACCCCGCCCTGGTCTCTTCTCCCACCCTACCAGGCACTTCAAGCCATGCGAGTCACCCTTAACCAACCACTAACCCTTGAGCGAAGACCCTGGGCTGTAGGGAAGGGGCTGCTGGAAAGCTGCACTGTCAGCGTGCAGGACACTGGTGAAAGGGAGACAGGCAGCCGGGATTTTTGCCAGGTGCTTTGGCAGAAGACGAGCTGGATCACTATCCCAGGTTTGTAATGGGAAGTGATATTATGGCAATACATGAATCATAAAGAATTTGACACCAAAAGGAACAACCCACAGTGCCCCAACACCTGAGCACCCACTTCAACATCCGGAGTGACGCAGTGGGCTTGATGCAACAGACCAAGTTTCCCAGAACTCCTCAAACCCTCAACAATCAAAACCAGACCTTTTCAGCCTGGCCTGACAGTCCCAGTGCTGAGAGCCTGCACTGCTCCTGGGCCTCTGAGAGGGCCTGAGGCAGAGGGGAGCAAACCAAGGCTGGGGAGCCCAGTTCACCTTTGGGGTGCAGTCAGCACGTCCCAGCTAAGGAGCCTACTTGCCCTCAGTAAATATGAGGAGGTGGAGAGTAGCTGCCTCCTGCCATTGCTCCTGGCACTGTGTGCTCAGGGCTGGCAGCCCAGAGCCCAGAGGAGGCTGCACTGGCTGTGCTCTGCAGGGACATACCAGGAGTGGCACAACACACCATCCTTCCCCTGACCCCATGGCAGGGCCGGGGGTACCAGAAAGGTGGTGTTACTCAGTGGCCTACATTTTGCAGGTCAGGTCTTTCCCAGCCAAAAAAAGAGGAAAAGGATTACATTTCAAAATAGCTTCCCTTCCCTTTGGAGGGAGAAGTCAGAGGTAGAGCCAAACAGCTGCTACTACGCATGATTTAAGGAGATAAGAAGCAGCAGCAAGAGGGAGAGACTGGGATTTATGGTATCAACCCTAAAAATAGCTACTAAGAGAAAGCCTAAGCCTGGCAAAGCTTCCCTGGGAGTTGCCCCATACACAATGGCTCAGCTCAGATGGTATCTAGGCAAGGAAGATTTGGCTTTGAAGAGTTTGTCTCCACCATCACCACTTTAACGCAAGGTACCACTTTACACCTGAGGTCCAAGTGGCTCAGCCCCTTGTGTGGATGTCCCTGGGAGACAAGTCGCACTGAAATAGGCTGAAACAGAGCTGTCAACATGGCAACTTGTTCTAGCTTACAAAAAGAAAGTTCAGCTGATGTCACTGCTATTTTCTCTTCGAGCATCTCTGAGCAAGAAAGTGACTTGCCCAAGCAGGTTGGTGGCAGAGAGCAGTGTGGAGAGGGGCTCTCTAGGCTGCATTCACAGCCAAACCCAAACATGCCCATGTTGGCAACCAGGCCTGGAAACATCGTCTGCATGTTGAGTCTAGTCCTCTGTGATTGCAGAAACCCATGTCATACAAAACCATTTGACTTTGCTGCTCATCCCTTCAAACCCACCAGGAGGGCTTTCAGACCCTCTCTTGTCTGCTGGCGTCGTCTTTCCTTTCCTTGCCAAAATCGAAGTCCCCAGGGCAGTGAGACCAATAAATACACATTCCACACTCAATCAGGAAAACCCACCCGCTCCAAGACAAGAAATAAATATAAAAGCAAACCTTAGTGAGAGTGAGATCAATACTGATCAAGCTGTCAGCTCTTCTGCTGGAGACAAGCTTTCTACTTGCATTTGCACTGAATGTCACCCACACACACAAAAGACACTGGTGCTGTTGCACAGGTACTTATTATGTATCATGTATTATGTATTTCATACTGTGAGGAAAAATGGGACTTTATAAAGTACCTGGTTTAGAAGTTGTCGGAATTTGATTTGTTGTCCAAGAAAAAATACTTTTCTGTTTCAACTTTGATTTTTAAAGAATTAATTTCTTTTTAGTGATTGGAAAAGAGCAGATACTTTTTAAGGGAAAGGTTAAAAAAACATAAGATGTTGCCTCTGGGGATTTCCAGGTAAAGGCAAAAAAGTCTATTTTCCACTAAAGGAACATGAAGGTTTGATCCATTCCATGTTCGCTTGTCTCTTTCTGAGCTCTATGTGAGCCCAGTCCAGCCTGCCCCTGCAGTTGTGTCCTGCCCAGCTCAGCCAGAGCCTGTGCCAGGGTGCTTCGTCCTCCCTGCCCACGGTGGCAGAGCCACACTCATGACACTGGTTTTGCTCAGAATGTCCATATGCTGCTTCTAAGAAAATCTGATCTCCTTCCTTTTGACGTAGACGACAGGAACTGGTCCTGGTTTAAGTCACCCTGCCGAGGAGTGCACACCACAACCGGCCTACGGTAGCTCTGGAACTGGAGAGAGGGACTCAGGAAGCAATAAATCAACCACGCTAAGTTATGACATTGGTGACAAAGGAATGGTTTCTCCTCCAACAAGCCCTGCTGAAGGTGCATGGTCTCTGAAGGCACTGCAGGAGCTGGGCTGGCAGGCCCTGCAGGGGAGCAGAGGGTGTTTATTTGTCCTGTGAGCATTATAGAACGAGCCAGTGCTGCTGTGGACAGTTTCCATATAAACCTAAAAACCAGCATCAATAACACTGAAAAATTCATTACTACAGGAACACTTTGAGGCCCTACTGAAAGTTTGTATGCCCCTACACTAGGATTGTACAGTTTCCTAAAAGGAGCTGGTTCACAGAGAAGATGAACGTAGAATAATTGAGGCATCCAGGGCAGAGAGTGGTGGAAAGATGTTCAAGGTCACACAGTAGTATGTGGTTCAGCAGTCCTGGTTCAGCATGTTACTCACTGCTCCTCACTAATCCCTCTATCATTATTCACACTACGAAAGTATCTTTGAAGCCTCGTTAATATTATTTGACCATTAAATCCATGATGGAGCAAAGGCAGGATGAGTGAGACTCAGGGAAACCAGGACCTGCATCCTGAAAAGCTACAGCTGGTAGCAACAGCCTCTTTTAAAAATGTGTTCCCAGAGTTGGTGCAAACCTTGTGTTTGTCTGGGGAACATTATCTGAGCTTGGAATACACTTTTTGAGCAAACACATCCAATGAGCATAATTTCTCACTACAGCCCCACTTCTTCCTCTTTTCCAAGAAAGAAGAATTATGTCAGCAGTAACATGTCACCCAATGTCTGGACAAGGAAAGGAACTAGGACTGCCGGTTGATGGGTACATTTTCTACTTGAATTGCCCTCCTACCCCAATCAAGTAACAAGAAGCCCATGGAGAATTACATGGCATCAGAGACTCACAAGGGGACTGCAACCAGAATGAGGAGCCCAGCTGGGTAGAAATCTGCAGGAGGGAGCCTGCACACAGACACAGAGCGATGTGGCTCCTGGGAACAGTGTGGAGAACTCAAGGTGATTTCCTCTGTGCTGCCCTGACTGAAAAGCTGAAGGGTCTGGGCCGATGTAACGCACATCAGGCTGTACAGAGCATGGCTCCCCCGGGGGCAAAGGATGGTCTCAGCCTGCAGTGCAAGGAGAGAAGAGTTGTAAGGGGAAAGCCCTTTGATTTGGCATATGGCAGATACACAGTGTGGAACTGATCCCAGCAGGGATCCTGCAGGACCCCTGGGAGGGTGCAGAGGTGGTGGCAGGTGGAAGGCTCTGGGGTAATGTCACACTTTATAAACTCTTACTTAGTGCTCTTCCTGCAGCACACGGCATCTCTGTGGGTAGGAGAGCCCACACACCCACGGAATGCCAAACCCTGTGAGATATCCCCACAGCCGCTGCTTCCTGACTGACTTATCTCCATGTGTAACTGATACTGTGGCTTCATCTTCTGCACAGAGGGACAAAGGTGAAGGTGTGGGAAGACTGACGGAATTGGCCCTATAACTTGGATTATCACATTTCCATAGCTGAAGAGCCAGACTCTCGGCATTCAAACTGCCTTTTTTCATAGGCTCCAGTGTGTGGCAAGCTCATGGGCAGATCCTAAAGAGCCTGTCCTCCCAGGCCAAAGGAAAGCCACTGAACTGAATTCAGCATAAAGATAACACTGACGTATATGACAGTTGAGCAGAGGACTCCTCTCATTTACATCACTTTGAAGCTTGTGCAGAAGTGCCCATATCATTTGGAATGCGGAAAACCTAAATATGAGTCTCAAATCTGGTGTATTTGGGTCAGACAACGTCACTGCAAGACTCACAGGACCATCTCCAGACACGGAGTAGGCACTGCTTGAGCACAGCAAGGCTGTGGTGCTTTAACCCTACTTTGCCCAGAGCACCAAATTCCCCAAGGATCCTTTGTCATGCCTCTGTACATGAGGTCTGAACTGCTTAAGCCTTTGCACAGCTCCTTTTGAAATGATCTTTGTCTTCCATCTCCACCTGCACAGGAGATTGATCCTATTATGATCTCAGAAACTATCCATAAAATTATGTGCTATGCATGAGAAGTGATTCCACCAGTTCAGGAATTTGTTTATAAATAATTTTAAAAGCGAGCACACGGGCAGCCAGAGAAGAGGCATCTCTATCCCTCAGGAACTGCTGGCTCCTGTCCATGGGATTTTCCCAGGGCACTTTTATCTCATTAAAATTGTTTTTTCATGAGCCGTGAAATGATTTTCCATGCATGGAAAAGGTTTGTACTGCTCTCAGCTCTGAGCAAAGGAACCCACTGAGGATGGCTGGGAGAAGTTGACGCTACACCTGGCCCCAAACAGAAAAATGGGAGTGAGAACAAAGCCATCAACTCTGTGGGACCCTGAAGGGAGATTCTAGAAACACCATCCTACACCGGCAGGATCTGGGGTCACCAGAAAGGCATCACTTACAGCTCCCAGCTCTGGCTGACACTGAGTCCAAAGAGCAGCTGCAGCTTGTTTCCTGCAACAGAAGCCCCTTCCTTGCCTTGCCCTTAACCAGCACTTTTGGGTGAGCCCTCCCTATGGATGCAGCCTATCCAGCCACACAACCCCCTACTCAAAAGGAGGATGTCGATGCTCACCCCCCTGTGCTGCCATTCAGTCCCGTGTGGGCTGCAGGCCCCACAACCTGTCAGTCCTCCTCCAGTCCCTTGTCCTCAGGTTGGTCCTTCACTCAACCTTCAATGCCCTGCCACCATCCTCAAGCTGCATGTTCTCACACTCACAGAACATCTGAACAGCTCCTCCTCAAAACACCAGGAGAGGGATGTGCAGTGCTGTGGAGATACCTCTCCTGGCACAAGGAGATGAGGAAGGTGCACCAGCTCCCACACCACTGGTAGGTGCCCCTCTATTCTTCCAGGCAGCTGTGGCCAGGGCATGTCTCCCAGTTGCCACTCAGGAGAATGTGGTATTGCATAAACACATTAGATGGGTTGGACTTGTCCCCCAACTGATGAGTTTGACACTCTGTACAGCTTCAGGTGGGATTGGGTCCCAGCAGGTGATGGACAGGCTCTTTTGGCCTGGCTCTCCCTGCAGTGTGCTGGGTGCTGCACCCACACCTGGCTGTGGCTGCTCTGTCTCCCTCCCTTCTAGCTCCTTCCTTCTGTCTTTTCTTTTATGAGGGTGTTGGAAACACTTCTGATCAGCTTGTAATAAATGAAGTACAGTATTTTAGCTTCAAGAAACTTAGGAGAGGCTCACGCAAGGCTGGAATTTGGCTTTCATTCCGAAAGCCAGACTACAGAAAACCCCCTTTGAGATCACTTTACTATTACCTGGGTTACTTCTTCCCCGCCTTTGGCAGGAGGCTGCAGCACCAGAAAGTGTCAATTTACTCTCACTATTGGGCCAAGAACATCCCTGGTACAAATTTATTGCTCTTTATAGGGCTGGGTCTTTAATTCCTAGCACATACTTGTGAAGAATTTTGGCTTGTCATTGAGGAGCAGGAATTATTTTCCTCTCTACAGGTACAGGCAGGTCCTCCTTTGGCTGAGAGCTCCACATATCCTGAAAGGAGCATTACTGCAGTGCTCCCATACAGAGGATATGAAAACCCCATAAGCACCAGCCTGTGCTGAAAGCCAGCAGCAGAATGGCTGCTATTTAGCACATGGGATTTTTTGTTATTCCTTTCCCCCTTTTTATTGCTCTGCTACTAGTTGAAGTGCTACTGTGGGATCAGTCTTCTCCCAGTCCCTTGGGGAATTAGACAATGGAGTAAAAGGCTCCTATAATGAAGACAGGGCACTTTTACCATTAAAGTCACTGACAGCTGAAGCTAGGACTAAGGTTTCACAGCAGATTTTATGACTTCTTCCCATTTGTAAAGGAATCTGGTTTAAATCCTTGTCAGGCTTGGCTGACTGGTGCTCCTGCCATGCTCCTCTGTGGACAGTGCTGATGTTCTCACTGCTGCAAAAGCGGCTGCTGTTGGCTCTCCATCACTGACGGGGGAAATGATCACCAGTGATGGCAGTCCATTAAATGTTATTCCTTGAGAGAGGCTTGGTGGCAAACTGGAAGGCATCTCCCTCCTGCGTTCCAGCTAACACAGTGTCTGCAGGACAAATCTGGGCTGAACACAGATCTTCTAGCAAAAATCAGTCTGAACAAAAGCAAAGAGCAGAGATGATCACCCTACAAAGCATGTGCCAAAACCCCCACCAACTGGAATGTCACTGGGCCAGCAGAAGTGACGGGATCTCTCTAAGCAAATGCTCTTCTGCAACCCAGAGGGCAACCAGACTTTGCTCCTGTCTCTGAGCTAAAACCCCAAAGGCTGAGCTCCAAACAATATTTCAGGGCACAACCACCAGGGACTACTGAGGGACACAATTCCCCTGCCTACATGTGACTACAGTTTCTCATGGAGACTATGTGGGGTCAAACAGCAGCAACAGGCTCTGGTACTGCAGTCCCTCCTGTAAAGGCCTCTGTACCCAGCCTGGCAGCAGAAGCAGCTGCACGCCACCACCAAACTTCATTCCAGTTTGCAGTCGATTCCCCTTTTGACATCTTTCCCTATAACACCAGTAAATTCCTTGTTGTTACACTGTGAAACCACTACCACCAGCACACAGTGGTTTGCTGTGTCAAGTCAGGTGAAAGAGGGGATATTGTTTCAGTCCCCCACATTACTGAAATGTGAACAAGAGATGCAGATCACTTTTCTTCTGCAAGAAACAAAATCCACTCTCCATGATCAAAAATCCTCTTTGGATTTCAGCTAATGGGTCCCCCAACTTCATCAGATCTGCAAAGGAGGATTTGTGACAGTTGGAAAAGCCCAAGGAAGAGCACATGGGAGAACAAAAAACTAAAATTCAAATGTCTGCCTTTACCTCCCTATCAAACTCTTCAGGGCTCAGTCATTATGGGTCACTTGTGGGTAAGTGTTATAAAAAGGGTCTCTATTCTTACACAAGAAAATGACGCTTACTAGAGGTCCCGGGACAGGGGCTTGGCAGATCTGTCCCTTTCTCTACAAATCCATTTCTGCTTTCTGAGCCAAAGTGTGTCTCATGATGTTTTGTGTATGTCTGAGAGTCTGCACAGACACTCAACAAACCATTTGCCTGAGGCCTTCATTTCATGGATACTATGTGAACTGGTCTCCAGATAGATGAGGTTGCAGAGGTTAAATAGTTAGTTACAGTACATAAAGTTTATATCCACTGTGCCTAGATGAAGCTTTCCCCTTGATTTAAGTGCCTTTCTCTTTATGAAGATGAGAAAGATGAGTGCAGTCACACCCCAGCTTTACAGCATAATCCAAGTTTAATGGTACTAACACACAAAATCCTTTCTGCTTTACATCCAAACACCTGCACTGCACTTCTGTGGCAGTGAGAGATGCTGCTCAGCACTCAAGGGAGACTCGGCGCCTGTGTCACAACAAACACACCACCACTTCCCCAGCTGCTTTCCTTATATACTGACTCCAAGTTAGGGTTTTCTGGCACTCAGTTTCTCTAATTGATAACATTAATTACATTATAGACTTGGAATATTTGGTTCAAATATTTGAACATGGCCTTTGAACATGATTTCATTTTCTGGTTCATCCTGTGCAATAATCTAAAACCGTGATGAACGAGCAGATGTGATACCAGACCTCTGATCCTTTGCCTTGGAGGAACTGATGGAGCACCAGAGTAAAAATCTGATGCTTTATCTACAGCCTCAATTAGGCTGAAGGGATAAGGATCAGATCTGGGCTGAGGTAAGGGCAGTAAACCTGATAGCTGACAACAGAAGAGGATAGCAGGGCTGCTGTACTTTCTAACTTCTGCAATATTAGTTCTGTGTGTAACCTATTAATGATCCCTGTCAAACCCACCCATGCTCCGAGCTTCCATCAACATGAATTAGACTCTGCTGTTAAGCCAGAAAAGGCCAGGCAGCTTTCTCCTTCCCTTTTTTATTGCTAAGGACATTTCTGTTTTTCAACAGAAAATGAACAAAAATGACAAGAGCAACACATTTCATCATGAAGTATTTGTAGCTCCATCAGAAGCCAGGGGTAACAGACATTCACAGTCCTCCTGAGACCTCTAACCCAGTTTGAAGACCCAAGAGACACATGGAAAGGGGACGGGTCAGATAAGTTTAGCATTTATTTCAATTATTTCCAGCCTTTTGCTCTGTGTCAATAATAATTTCCCTCTATCCAAGTGACTACAGTCAGAGAATTTCATCATAGCACCGTCATCTAAGTCAGTACTGCTTGTTTGCTAAAAATACAGCACGGTTATTTTCTTTTTCTTTGCTCTCTTTTCTTTAAATAGTTCTGAGGTATTTAGGCAAGGACCTAAACTCAAACTCTGGAAAAAGAGATAGATTATGTGAAATGCAGCATGTTGGAAAACCTTTGGTACCTCAGGGGTTGCCTTGGAGACACATGCTCAGAAGATAAAGGAGCTTAAAGTTAGAAAGTTCACTGAGGCTGTATAATAAATTGTTTTCATCTGAGTCGTTTTTTTCCAAGACGTGACAAATTTTTCATTATTTTCAAAGACCAAAAGAAACAATTTTCTTAAAAATGGTCAGCAGAACCTGTTAACAGTGTCAGTACAGACTGACCACCTAGCTGGGGAAAATGGCTTTGAGTTTTTCCCACACAGCAAACTACTGATGGGACAACACACAAGAGACTTGGAGAATGGGTGACGTAAGACTCTGAAAATCTGAGCTGCCTGTGCCTGCAAGGTTGGGCCAGAAACCCCTTTGGAAACAGATTCTACCAGGAATCTCCAGTGTTTTCATGCTGCTCCTGTACAGGACAGAGGGACCATGAAGGAACATTTTGAGGATTCTACTTCACGTCCTACCACAGTGAATAAGAGCTGAAGAAGATGGGAATTAAACTTTTCCAAACTTGAAGGCAGGTTTGGCTCCTTCCCCTTTGGTTTGGGTCATCAGGGAGACACAAATACCTGGCTTGTCATGGCTGTTCCTGTAGAAGTTTTGGATATGTCCTTGCCAAGGGAGATTATCAGCAACATGACTGAATATTGTTATGTCAATAAGAAGAGGAAAACTATTAATTAAGAGTATCACCAATGTATAGATGTCAAAATAGTTTCTTGTTCCCAAGCCATGGAAACATAAGTTATGAAGTCTGTAGAAAAGGACATGAACACAGGACAGAATTAAAAAATTGAGTGTATCCCTTATTTTCTGTGCCATCATACTGGATCCTTTCTTCCTCTTCACTTTTCACTTTTCCAGGAACAAGAACAAAATAGTTCCTACCAGAAGAAGAGGAAGAAGCTGAAGGCCTGGGAGGCGTCACTTTGTGCTGGGCTTGGGGGGCTCTGCCAGACATAAAGGGTAGCAGCAGTGAAAAACAAGTTGAGCCATCCCTAGGGTACATCTTCTTTCCACTGCCAGCTGTGAAAAGGACACTGAGGTGATTACGTGAGCAGTCATGGCAAGGGGCTGTAAGGCTCAACTGGTGTTTTAAGTGAGCTGAATTTCTCTGAACAGAAACGCTCTGATTATTATTATGGCCGGGAAAAGGGGTTTTACTAAAACCGATGTGGAGGAGAATGACATCTGTGTAGAAAGGGGGCTGTGAATCTTATGAAAATGGTGTGATTTGTGAGAGTTCATTGCCTCAGGTCAGTAGGTGCTTCTGAGAGGATCCAGAAAGTGAAGAGGAATAAGGAGTCATGTCTCAGAGGCCTAACAATCTTCTGTTTCAGAATTCCAGTGAGATGATCAAGGCTAGACGCAGTGGAGATCCACAATCTGTCCCAAGAAATTAAGCTCTGCAAGTAATTTCCTTCTTTCCATCAAATGTCTGTAGTAAGACTGCCCTTCTTGCTGTTTTCTACCATATTTCATAGAGAAGCTCTTCGGTAGTTTCTGCATGGATGGGTGATTGTACGTATTTCATTCCATAAAGTTGAGAATACCTCATGAAATAAAGAAAATACCATTACCAGATACTCATTACCAGATGGTGGCCCTGATGGAGTGACACAGTCCCAGGCAGATAATGCTGTAATTTTTTTCTCCGCCATGCCCAGAAATGCTGTCTCTGTAGTGCTATCTGGGAATGATTCCTCCAGGAGCTCACTAGTTTGATGACTTCTTCTTGTCCTTATTTGCTCTAGGGCAGGAGGTGAGGAATTTTTAAATGACTCGTGAGACACTCAAGTCTAATCTCAGGAGCAACCTTGACTTAGTCTGGGCCATTCTATGGCCAACTTCAGCCATCTCCTCCGTGAGGAATGTTTTTCTTGGTAATGATCCCCCTGTGCTCTGCCACAGGCCTGTCCCAAAGCAGTGGCTGTGCACTGGACCACGGCATGATCTCCTCTGTGAATAGATGTGAGGAAGCAAAGAATTGTGAGGCAGGAAATGGCCACTTGGCCCAATGAGCCTGGGTCTTTAAGTTTATCTCAAATTCACCTCCTTGCTTTGTCTTCGCATCTGCAAATCTCCTTTCTCCTCATAAAAATGTCTAGCTGTCTCTTAAACCCATTCAAAGTATTTGCTTAAGTGACCTCACTTGGCAGTGACTCTACAGCATTTGGGCCAGCCTGAGTGACATAATGCTGTCAGAATCCCCTGTTTATTTTTCATGCTGCCTGCAATCCTGCCATGCTGGGCTGGGCTGTAGCAGATAAACAAGTCCTGCAGCCCACAGGAACCATCCATGGAAAACTCAGGGCTGCCAGGAGCGGCAGTGCTGACTCAGCATTCAAAATGCCTCCCGTGAAATAACTCTGGATCCAACCTCGTTGGAACTTGTGCTTATGGAAGAGTCATCTCTGGGTGGACTTCTGAATTGGCTTCAGCCTGTGTTCAGGAACAGATGGGAGAATCTCTGTCACTCTCCCATCTAAACTTCTCTTTACTAAGCATATTGAGGTATCACTAGTTCTCAGCTTTTAAACTGAGGTCCAGTTCAATAGTAAAGACTTTGTGATGATTAACTGGCTTTTGTGCTTCTTATGACTTTTCCTAGGGTTGACATCCACCAGCCTGTGCTTACCTCAAGCGAGCACTGCCATTTGGGTCACTTACCGTGACTCCTTCCTCTCTGGTCAAACACCAGCTTCCCTCATCTGCCCAAACCCAGCGTAACTCTGCCTCCCACTGGAGTTTACACTGGATAATTTGCTTCCCTATGTCTATTCTTGAATTACTGTCACTGTCACTGCTGAACACACACTACCCCAAGAGGAGCAAGCCTCAAAGTCACTGAAATGAACATGAAGGTGCTGTGAGCAGCCAGAACTGTTCTCTATCAGCTGCCTGAGTGTCTGTCAGCTGAACTGCAGCAGGGGAAAGGCAGGAACAAAAACCTCTAACCCAACCTTTCCACTTGCATTATACTGTTGGTTACAAAATAATCCTACATGTTTGTCCAAATGTAGCCTCACTAAGGTAAAGTGACCATCGATATGAATGAAAACTTACCTGGAATCTCTTCAGCTCTGATTATCAAAATCCTGTAGATGGTTGGCACATGGAAAAATCCCTTTGCTCTTGATATAAACCTCATTCTCATAAACATTTGAAAATGCTATTATTCCCATGTTGCAAATAATAACAAACATTTAAAGCATGTGGAAACAGAATCAGTTTTTAATGAGCCTTTTTCCTCCTCTCTAATTATTTTCATAGCACTTCAAATGACAGCGTTCCTGATGTAATCCCTCTGCAATCACTAAGAGACTATTGTTATTTGATTTTTTTTTGTTTCATATGTGTTGAGCATTGGTGATATATTTTATGTCTAATATTGCTATCCATCTACAGGCATGTGCCAATTTGTGTTTTGCTCCTGTTCTTTTGTTCACCCATGCCTGGTAAGAGAGGAGGCCAGATCCTGCTGTCTGGAAAGCTCAGTTCCAGCTCATTTAGTTCCATATAATAAAACTTACTTTCCATTTTCCTATCTGACTCCTACTGGGCAAGGCCCCCATGTGTACCTAGTTGTGCTGAGTTCATCATCAGTCTGTGCACAGAATATTCTGCAAAACACACTTCTCTGCTGAGGGGAAAATCTCAGTTTGGGAAAGGCTGGATGAGTCTTTGCCATAGCCTCAAGCTGTTTCCCAGAAACTGCCTTTCCTTTCACCCTGCATTTGGATGCCACGTTCCCTTTGCCCTGACTCTTCCTCAGCCTGGCAAACAGCTAAAATTCCCTCAGCAGCTTGATATCAAGCAGTGATATCAAAGAAAGCCTAAACCCCATTTAACTGTGCCTAGCAGGATACGAAGGCTCTCGAGGAGACCAACAGCACATAACTGGGAGTGCCGAGTCCCTCTGCACTGCCACAGGCATGGGCAGCCCCAGCCTCCACATCTTTCCCACAGTTGGAAAGCTGCAGCTGGAGCCACCCTTTACACCCCGCCCAGCCACCCCAGGACGTGTCACTGCTCCCGTGTGCAGCTGTGGCTGCTGAGCCAACAGCCCCCAGCCGAGGCTCATACACTCATTTAGCTCATTAGACTCAGACAGCTGTAAATTACACAGAGAACAACAAAAAAGACAAACCTACAGGAGAAAACTGAAGAGAAGTCCCCAAGCATGGCTGTGTTGTAGTATTGATTCTCCTGTTTCCACACCACCATTTTTGGCTTGTTCTTCTGTGTCTAAGTATTTTAAGCAGAAATCTGATCTGCACATTTGGATTCAAAATTAGCCAGGTTCCTGCTATAGCACTGAGTGCATTTGGTATCCAAATCCGCATGGGAAGGAGGCTGCCTTCCACAGCAGGGGGTCTGAATGCCTCCAGTAGATTTAAACATCTTGTCCTCTGTCATGGAGAACTGACTGTGGCCATACATCCTGCACAGCCCAACTGCAATCAGCTGAAAGCACGGGGGAGACTTGGAGAAGGGAACAGCTTTCAGAGAAGAGCTGGAAAATAAGAGAGTCTGACTGTGCCTGATGGGTAGATAAATCACTGCCCTCCCTTGTGTCCCCACGGCAGGTGTGTACAGAGCAGCTGCTCTTGGCGCTCTGTTGCCCTGTAATGGCACATGTACACTCTACCTACACCCCTGTCACAGCTGCTGTGAAATAAATCTCATAACCCACTGGAAGGTGGATTCCCCCATCATGTCATGGGGAGAGGTATTTTCATGGTGAGAGGACGGGAGGAAACAGGGTTTTGCAGCCATAAATGTGCAGAACAATATTCAAAGTCACAGTCCTGTCTTGCCATCCAGATGTTTCTAGAGACACCAAACCACTGCATACCAAACCCAGGGCTTCTCATTCCCACCACAGAGGCACTGAGGAAAGGATATGTGCTCTGTTTAACCTCATTTATTCCTTAGCAACCAAAAGCTCCCTGTATTTTCCCATCTTGGGGGCTTATGTACGGATCCCCACTCAGTGACATTCTCCCACCATGAATGATTAAGGAATCTGAATCTTTAAAAATTGCCAGATCCCATTTCTATTCTTAAATACAGCCCTATAGAGAGAGATAAGCCTGGGAGGCCAAGGGATTTTAGTTAATGATCCCTTTTTATGTGGCCAAGGAGCAACGCCATGAAAAGGAGGTTTGGGGCCATTTCTCCCCTCTGTGTTTGTGCTTTGCAGAGATTTGTGCAAAAATTTATCACGTTTTACCTATCTGTGCAGTGTTCCCTAGGAAAGCAGCAAGGCTCCTGGCCTGGGATGTACAGCACAGCCGTGTGCCAGGTCTTGGAAGGCACATTCAGCACTGGCCAGGGCTACTGGGACGAGAGGATTAACCTTGTAATCCCTGGTGCAGCTGTAGCAGCAGCAAAGCCAAGGCAGTGGGCAACTACCTCAAGGTGGAATGAAATACGAGATTAGTTTGAACAGGCTCCTCCTGAGAGGGCTGCCCACAGCCTCGACTTCCCATTTTGGGAACGAGTGGGATTTTGCCTTTCATTCATTAGTAACATACTTTTATCCTAATGAGGCCAAGTGAGGAGGGGCAACTGTTCAGCAAGGTCTGTGCTGTGCAGGATTTTCCTTGTCTAACTGAGCCCTTGAGAACAGGTTTGTTTGTGTGCTTTATTTCATCTACCTGCAATATTTTCCTCCTGCACAGGGTTAAATCTACCTATTTAAACTCATGCTCAGGACCAACTCAATGGTCAGTCAACTACAATCACCCTCTCATTACCTGTGTTTTCCTGTGGGAGGAGGTGGGTTTACAAACCAAGCAGCAAGACAAAACACCCATGGAACATGGAATGTCCTTAGCAGTGCTGCTTGACCTTAGAGCCTGCAGGCTCAGGGAAAGGGGAGCGTAACCAGAAGAATCAGCAGCTGGAATTCAACTGCCCCAGCAGGAACTAGAAACAAATGAACAGCCTAACTGAAATATACCTTCGCCTGATCTCTCTGAATCAACACCATACTGTTTACAGTAGTGTATAACAATATTGAATCGGGATTTGCATGCGACAACTTCTATTCCACAGCACAAGATAACTTTCCAACAACTTTCTTTTTTCAGTGATGCAAAAACATTTACTTTAATGATAATGAAAATAAAGTCAGTAAAATCCCTTTGTCCTGTTGTTTCAATCAGATAAACCATATCTACCAACTGTTAGGAGGAGGATTAACTTGGGTTGACATTTTTTTTTTATGTACTATGAGAAAAGCCCTGGGGCCAAAACATTTACAGGCCAGGTTTTAGTGTATGTTGATCTAATAGTTTCGCTGAAGAGAATGTCTTTAGACCTGGCAGGTGTGTATTGGTTTTCATTACTTCAAGTGTCTACTAGTAAAGTTTTAATTAACAGGGTTGTACACAAAATATTTCCAGTGATGCAAGAGTGAGGAACTCAGGAGTAGGACTCCTGGGGTCTCTTGCCAGTTGCTGAACAGGCCACAGGACAGGATTGTAGCAGTCGTGCCTGACTATCCCATGGCTCTCAGGTTGGTGGGACAAGATCACTGGTATTGACGTGTTGCTCTGATGTTTTTATTACTTGCCAGACCCTAGTCCTGCTGTCAGGTGCTGCAGAAACTGTCTCTGCTATGGACTAAAGGGAAATACAGGAGCAAGGAGATGGACAGACTTGGCTGACATATCCCAGGAAGTCTGGGACAGATCCAGGGACAGGCCCAAGACCTACTCCCATCACCTTACCATCCTGAGCTGGCCATTCACATCTCCCCATTCCACTTGGGTAGATGCCCACTTTTGAGGACTGTGGAAGAACTGAGAACAAGCTTAGCAAGCTGCTTGCCTACTGCAAAGAACAGGAGAAAATACAGCATTTGCTTTCCCTCTTATCAGAGACGTTAGGCCACGAGAGATAAGGTTATTAGCAAAAACATAAGGCTGGTGCTCCAGTCAGAGAGCAGAGGAGATAGACCACTTATCTTATCAACTCTTTTATGAAGTCGCCCTCGCTGTTATTATAATTTTCTGATAATATTATATACAAAATTGATAGCATTATATTTTTCCTGGACAGGTTCTTTTCACTTGCCCTTTTCTTAACAGGTTGTTTTTTCTCCTCCTCCAGTAAGTGGATTTGCCCTCTGAAGTCCTCCTGCTCTGTTTTGTCTCTTTTAGATCCACATTATTCCAGTTTCAGGTTGTTTGTTTGCACTTTCTTACAGTTCTTTGCCTTCTCTTGTCTTTCTTTCAACACCTATGCTGTTCTAGGAAATAGGTTTTTGACAGTGACAGCATAAATAGGATGATTTGCTCTTCATCCAAAACTCTACTCTTCATCTGAAAAACATTTATTTATTAAGGACAATATACTCCTTTTGTGTATTTGAGAAAGGGCAATTTCATGATTTAGCTGTGCATTTCCATGGGATGACTCCCTAGGAGAGGAGGGTCTTCTCTGCTCTGCAGTTGCACTGATAGACAGAGCTCTCCTTTCCTCTCCATTTCTGTGTGCAATGAGACATAAGCTGGTAAAGAGCAGGGCTCAGGGCCCAGGGCTGTGCAAACCCAGACAGCCTGAAATGATCTACGTTCAGAGATCCTCATGTTTTATATATAGGAAATAGACCCCCCAAATTCCCTCTTCCTCATTGTCTCCCTGTTATTGGATGCCCTCATATCCCCAGTGCCAGCTCAGAGTGGTACTGTTTCCTCCCTAGAATATGATTCCTCTACACAAGGTCCCCTATTTAAGGCAAATCCCCCATCACACTGCACTTCGTCCCTCTGCAGTACCCTGAATGTTAAGTAAAAGTTTGCTTTTGTTAAATTATGTAAAATTGAAAGAATCAGTGGGCATCAATTGCTCTCTGGTGACTTGCTTGTAAAGGCAAGCTCCTTGAACAGTCCCTGCTGTGGGATCATTTTTTTTTTACATTTAAGTTCATAATGTTGATAATGTAAGAGCACCTTCATTCAGACAAAAATTAGTCCCTAAATTATGAAGTGCTGATCCTATACCACTAAAATCAGTGAGAGATTAGTCACAAGTTTCAAAGGGCACAGGGTCAGGCTCTACCAGAAAAACAGAGTCACCCTTGATTTGATGTGCATGTTTTCATGGGACAGCCTTTGAGATAGAGTGAGGATCTCAACATTGCCAAAGGAAAGGGGATGTAGAACTCCCCCTTTAGAACCATCTGTATTCTCCTTATTGTGCCCTGCACAGTCAGGCTGAAAATTTGGGTCGTTACCATGCAGATTATAACTAATTTCATACATATGATTTTGAAAGAGATCATTTTACAGGGCCTTTGCACTGGGATTACTCGCAATCCTCCTTGAGGGGTGATCTCAAAAGTTTTTTCTCAGTATGATAGATTGATTTTTCTTTTGGCCATTTGTGATGATTAAAGCAGAGATCTTGACAGGTCCTCCTACAAAGGGTCAAGTCCTGCTCTTGGAAAGATTGGAGCTGGCATCTGGTAGTCTGAAGCTGGGAGAGGCATTTTAAAAACCAAACACTTAGCCATGGCATTAATTCAAACTGTCTGGATGGGACCATGTTTTTCTGCCCATGTGGTTCTCATATGCACTGTTTCCAGGAGTTGTCCTTCCTAGAATAACATAAATCTCTGAGTGATGCCGTTTGGCTGCCCTAAGAGCACCTCATGGAGTAGGGCATGTTGTCCTAAATCATTTCTAATTCCTTCCCTTCCGTGGTGTCTGATGCCTTGTGTACACTGCCCTGGCAGAGGGTCCCCTGGCCTTGGAGCCTGGCGAGAGGTTACTGTGCTTAGCAGGGAATGAACAGCTTGGCACATCATTGTGTTATCCTGAATCTTCATCAGTACATATTTTAATGCTTTTTTTCTGTGATATCCAGATACACCATAGAGCATGTGTGAGTCCTATGCTTATGGCAAACTGAGCATTACCTGGAAAACACAGAGCACGATTTTCTTTTCCAGGTCAAGTGAGTTCTCTTTTATGAATCACTAAAGCACCAGGCCCAGCCCAGGACCAGAGCTGGGCTGTTCTGTTGCATTGGCTTCAGTGCCCAACCACTGTACTCTGCAATCCAGCCTGCTTCCTTCTTCATTCCACAAACCCCAAGCATCCCTAAAAAGCTTGACTGTGTCAGTGGATGTGGTCTGTCCATAAATGTTGGCTTGGTTTGGGATGCTGTAACACTGGATCATTTTGGCTGTGTTTTATAGAAAGGGCTCATTTATGGATGACTTCTAAAGAGAGTGCAAATGCTTAAACACATGAATTTTATATCTAAAATTAGGGTATATTATGAATGGGTACAATCAGATGAGAGGAAGTTGTCATAGAATGGTTTAGAGGATCTCTTGCACACTACTGCAATCACTTATGACCAACTGCCCTATTTTTGTCATTAGTAACAACTTACCTGGAAAGTAAGTGGAAAATAAAAAATGGAACTGGATTTTCTTTTCGGTAACAATATTGCAGTCTCAGGAATCCTCTATTCTAACTTTCTGGATTCCCCCAAAGATCGCAGACACACAAGTAAGAACAGCAACTCTAACTTGTTTCATTTTCACAGCCCAAACCACAACCACGCAGCAAATTAACTGCGATACACCAAACAGTTTGGGGGCCTTTTTCAGCCAAGAATCCAGGTAACCTGGGACACATAGATCACAGCCTAACTTACTAACTAACCAACTTACTAACATTTACAGACAGGTCTGAGACAACCACACATTTCCTGCTTTGAAAGTGTAGGAAGGCTGTGGACAGGTGAAATGTCCAGTGTCTGTCATGTCCAATGTCTGATAGTGATGCAACACCACAATTTCTTAGTACAAGCTGAACTACAGATCTCTTTTCACTGAACAAAACAGTGGGAGAAGGAAGCAAAGTGGCACTACTTGGTGGAAGGAGGACCCAGCAGCAAAAACCAGCTGCCTTCTCTGTGAGGCAAAGGAGCTGCAAGTCCTGGTGTAAAAATGCACCCACACAATCCCTGTGAGCCTGTGGTATTTGGGGCTCCAGTGAAAGCAGAATCACTTTGACCCAGCTGCAGAAGCACTTAGGAGTTGTGTGGGAGTCCCTCAGAACACATAACAAATCATGGAGTAACAAAGGGAATTAAAAGGTGGTAACATGATACATGATTTAAGAACATGGATTAAATATTGAATTAAGCCCTACTCCCCATTCAGCCTACAGCCAGTCCCTTTGGTATAAAATGGCACCAGGGGCCAAATTCTGCTCCTGCTTTAGTGGGAATGAGGAGGAATTGCTATGGAGTTATGTCAGAACAAGCCTGGGATGGTGAGAGGAGCCTGAAGCCAGGGCAGCAATACTGTCAGGGCATGCCCAGGAGGGGATGGGGTGGACGGGGCTCCTGACACAGTTGTCAGTGTAGGCAGACAGGCCCTAATTGGTCTGATCTGATTACTTTTTCCAAAAGCTTTGAACTTTGCATAGGATGCCTTGGGCCTGCCTGCAGGAGTCCAGCTCTGGTGGGGAATTAGCACAATGGCTGGGCTGAGCTCCCCCCATCCCAACTGAATTTTATTATCTAACGGGCAATGGTTGGTGATGAATGACTGACAGGTGTGATCAGCTGATGGCAATGGCTGGGGATGCTACACATACACTGCGATTTTACCAGACCATAGTATGTTCTGCAGTGGGCAAAGGATAAAGCTTGTAAAACATTTGTTTTAAGTCTTAAAATATCAAATTCCTCGTAACTATGCGCTTCCTAAAACTGGCCCTGGTAATTACAAGTGTTGAGCCATGAATAATTTCACGCTAGGAGGTGCATTAATTTTAACCTCCTCCCGCCTCCTCCAGACATTGTGAAAGCACATTACCAGTGAGGACAAGTTTATGATCTTATCCAGGACAACTGGTGCAATAACATGAAATGAAAACCAAGACAAAAATGTCATTGTCTGCGCACTCTGTACAAAGGGATCCTGCAGAAAGCTCCCTTTGCAGTTTGAGGCCAGGAGTGCTCCAAAGGTGTGAGCAAGATTTATGGAGCCTTTCTGAGCACGTGGGTCAGACTCTGCCAGGGCTGCCTGATGTCTAAGGATTGATTCAAGGAACGGGGAGGAGTTTTGATATCACTGTCCCTATGATGGCTTTCATTTTAAATGTTCAATCATGCTTTCACAAAATTCCACAGAGACCTGGGACCAGGTTGATCCAGATGTAGCATGCTTGGTCCCAAAAGAATCACCTACAATCCAGGGTATTTACATTTATAATCAATCTCACTGTCATTAAGTTCAAGGCAGAGGCATAAGGATCTCTTTGGCAAGCTCTCCCTGCTTAACGTCTGCATGTTTCTGTCTGATCACATTTATAACAGCAACCCCACAGTTTCACAACTCTCAGAAGTTACACCTCAGTCAGAGAGGAAACAGGCAAGTCTGGCTGGAGGAAAGATCAGAGATTTCTATCTTGGGCAGGGCACCCCACAGCGTATTTGCCATTCAGGCTGTGTCGGGGCTGCACTGTCAACACCATTCTAAAGAAGGATGTATAATACAGATGTTAAACACCAATTATCCCACTCAAGATCAGGTAAAGTTAAATAATAGCAAGGGTGTGATGCTTAACATTGGACAAATTAGGGATGATATCCTGTCCCTAACGTTCCCAGGTGCCCCTGTGGTCGCTCTCCCTCACCTTGTACTCCATCAGGCAGCAAGTGCTGTTACAGCAATGCAGGGTTGTGAAGTAAAAAATTGTCTTGACCTGGCAGTTGAAAGCCTTGGGGTTTGCTTCACAACCTCGGTGCTAACATGCTGACAATGTCATTCTCAGTTGCTTCTCAGTCCCTTTAGACTGAGCTAAATACCTTGAGCTCAATATATAGACAGCCCTGGTTTATATCAAGTCATGACAATTCACAAGTCATTAAAATGGTTGGGCTGCATAAGGTGGAATTTTAATTTTCACGTCTCATCTATGATCCTGAAAATAAAATCTTTAGGCACATTTATGATTGTGCCCTATTGTTTGTAACAGTATAATAGCACTGAAGCCAGCTATAAGTATTTTCTTGGAATTTTTTATGTCTCCTTTTTATCCTTAAAAAAAAATCTATCAGTGTGTCATTACCATTAGGATAAAATTTCCCCCTGGAAATCAAAGCACAGTGAATACTCTTTATCAGTTTCCCCATTCTCTGCAGAAATCTGTGGTAGCAGATGCCTTAAACTCTCTCGTGGGTGAAGGGGAAAGGTTGGATTACTGAAAAAACAAGGCAGGCCTCAGAGTGTGGAGGAGGCATTAGGAACTGCTTAGGATCTCAAACCTGCAACACCTTGAACCCATCACCAGCCAGAACCGTGATGGATGGGAGAGGATAAAGGGCAGTCTAGCTGACCCATGATGCCTTCCAGTGCCCTCCAAGAAACAAGAAGAAAAGAGATTCTTATCACTCTGTGAAAGAACAGAGGGGAAAATTATCATTAAAATGCCTTCCTAATAAAACTAACAAACAGGAGCTTTTTTTTTTTCTTTCAAACTTCGTTCTCTTATCCCTTCCCTACAAGCTTCAAGATGGCTATGACTTGAAGAATTTTAGTCTTTGGGTCAACCTTTCCTAAGTAGAGGTCACATCCTTCTGCCTAGACTTCAGTTTTGTTAGACAGTCTTTTTTGAAAGCCACAAGAAAATAAATAATTTGGGGTGTATCTTTAAAGCCATTAGTGCATAGGATCACTATGTATGAATACACTAGAGTAATGATAATATACAATTAATACAAGTAATGAAATTACTGTATTTGTGGATCTGAATTCACATCCCACATCACCTGTCACTGAATCACTGATGAAACATTAATGAGTCACTTTATTTCTCTGTTTGCTTTTGGGTCTGGGAATTTTGCTATCTCCTTGTAAAGCACTCTAGGATGACGTCAGGTAGTGAAGTTCAGTTATGGAACCCAGGCAATCACAGACCTTGTCGCAAAGCTCGTCATTGAAAGCTTTCCCTGGTACACACAGCCCACTGAACCCCATGGACTTCCCCCTCCAAATCTTCCATTCCCAGCTTTCCCTTTGCCTCTAACCAGCACTGTCCTGCACTCCACCTCCTCGTGCTCCAAATGCCTCCCAGACTCTCTCCTGCTCACAGCTCTCCTTACCAATCCCCAGCATCATGTTGCCCAGGTTCTCTCTTGAGATACACTCAAGTATTGCTTGAAACAGAACTTAACCTGGTGGGAAATCAGAGCTCTATCCCCTAAACCCACTAATTCTAAAGGAAAAAAGGCACAAAACCACCTTTGTTAAACACAGTCATATAAGTAAGTCAGTGGCACCTGCTCTCAGCTTCTGTCTGAGATGTCACATGCAACTTTGACCCAGCCAACTCCCACTCCTACTAATTGTAAAGCTCTTTCCCCTCATCCTGTTAATCCTTCTACCTCCTTTTTGCATTTTTCAAACCAAGGTTCAAAGCTATACTTTCAAAGCAAAATACCAGCGTTGCTACACAACTGCCCCATGAAAGCACAGTCCTGTGCCCCCAGCAGCAGAGCCCTGTTTGTGCCTCTCTCAGCCAGCCAAAGAGAACTGCAGAGCTCGTGGGACTCTTTGGGAGTCAGATATCACCCAAAATGGCATGATTCTGCCAATGTGCTTTGCATCATGTCTTTCTGGTGGTTGTTAGGACTAGGCTGCAAGGTTGAGCCGGTCTAAGGTGTTCAGTGCCCAGCTACAGGGAACCTTGCAGGGTTTGAAGTTCTGGATAACCGGAATCAGGAAATGGCTGGTGGAAAGTCACCTGTTACAGCCCAACAGCCTACCCATGCTCTCTCAGCAGACAGCTGGGGGCTGACATATCTTTATTCGGTGTTCCCTGCAAGCTGCGTGTAGGATCTGCAGCAGGAGGGCTCAGAAGTTTTTTAAAGTTGATACTGACTAGAATCCTGCATATTTGGGGGAATCCTTTGGCACCAGTATTGTCTCAAGGTGAGGAACTGCTGAACAGCCAGTGCTGAAACTGTGTCAAGCAGTGGGGATGTTAACAGACTGTGTCTTTCCAAGTGTTTTCCAAACACTTCTATGATGTGGTGTCCCAGGCTTTGACTACCATAGGACATTGCATTACAACCAAGGAACTGGTTTTGGATGTGAAAAAGAATTCAGATCACACAGACTTACTGGTAAAAGACTTTCCAAAGTAGCTAAACTGTCAGAAAAAGGCTCCTTGGCCTCTGTGCTGTCCATCATCCAGCACCTTGGCCTGGGTGGGACAGACCTGGGAGAGCTGCTCTGGTGAGCCAGGGCAGAGGGGCTGACATCAGACACTACAAAAATGTGTGATTTAATGAGTGCCATCACACAACTCAGGCCTTCAAAACAGCCTTGCTGCTGAGTGCCCAACTTACTGAGCTGCCCTGGATCACTTGTAAATCTTGGCTCTTCTCCAGAGCCTGCCAAGTTCCCATGATCAGGGAGGAATATGGATAGTTTGTAACCTTTCTCCATTAAGGTTTATTCCTAATCCTGTTGGTTCCTATCTCACAATGACATAGTTTGGATCCCCCAAACATTCCAGTAATTCCTCCCTTTGGAGCAGGCAGACAAGGCGCTTCCTTGGCAAGCAGGCTTGCTGCATTCCTGGACTCATTTCCCAAGCTGTCTTGCCCACTCCTCAGGAATGGCTCCCTGCAGGGACTTATTTCCTTGAGGATGAGAGGTTTTCATACCCTGGCAAGTTTCCTGATTCCTATCATCACATGTATCCTGTGCAAAGAGGGAGCAGAGAAGTGCAGGTTTCTTCTCCCTTGTTTTGAGAGCCCTGATACCCCCGGATGACAAGCAGGTGCTTGCAGAGTGTGCGGTCCCTTGTTCCAAACTGGGACACCACTGGAGGGCTGCTGGGAGCCCTGGGAACTCTGCTTGAGCCATGACAAAATACAGGGAAGAGCCCTTCAGAGGGGACACGTAAAGATCAGTGGCCTGCTGGAAGGTGTATGGCACTGAGAAAGCTGATGCAGTCACACATGTGAGCTCTGCTGCTACATGAGGATATCACAGTTTCTAAGCATCTTTTTAGCTCAAGCTCAGGTGAGTGAACATTAAACTTTCCCCAGGAACAGTCTCCAAGACGTACCTGGACTGAACTCAGTAACCTGTGTGTTGTGTTGCCTTCTACCTTGGCGCATATAAATGCCAGAACAGCAGCACTTCGCATCTGCCTGGGCCTCTCCTCATCTGCCAGTCCCCTCATGACACAGCCCCTCTTCTCTTCCCAGAGAGCTGAGAGCTGTGATACTCTCCTGTGTGGTTCTAGTCATGACTCCTAATGAGCCAAAGGCTCATTTTTCAGGCATTTTTTCCAGCACAGATGCACAGAGCTGGATACAAGCTCACTACAAGCTGTTGGGCTGGGTATCACAGGTCACCAGCCGATAGGCTGCTCCATAGTCTAATGTCTGCCTCCAAACACTGTTAGCTACTTGTTTCTCATGTGCTGTCCGTCTTTAGGGTCCCGGGTGTGCTGCCAGCACTTAAATATATTTCTGTATGAATTCTAGCTACATACTTAGGAAAGAAATAAACTCGCTTCCTACTGCTGAGAGGCCCGGTGTTAAAGTGATGGGGGCTCTGCTTATCTCCTATTCTACCACGCTACCTCTGCAGGAAACACTTCTGCCTGTTCCACACGAGGTGCCTGTGTGCGTTCAGGCAGGGGAGCGGCAGCTACAGCCCGGCAGCCCCGGCACGGCCGCGCTCCAGCCGTGTCTTCATTCCATCCCTGTCCTCTCTCCATCCCTGTCCCCTCTCCATCCCTGTCCCCGCCGTCGCAGCGCACGGAGACACCTCGCGGCGATCCCTGTGACTACACGGAGTGCAGATCCCCCCTCCCCGTCCCGCCGCTCAGACCCGAACGCAAGCAGTGCTGGACCAGCTCTTTTGAGCGGTTCCAAAGCCAAAGCTGTCGCTCTGGGCAGTGCAGGGGGGGTGGGTGTCACCCTCGGGGGCGCCCGAAGCCCAGCAGAGCACAGCAGAGCGGGCAGAAGGGCAAGGGCAGGAGATGCTCAAACCTGCTGGCCAAAGCAGGTGCTGCAGAGGCAGAGCTGCAGGAGCACAGAACACAGATGATCCTCTGTCAGCCTTCTGTTCTATGCAGATAGAGCGTAAAAGTGGTTCTACTTCTTAACACTGAGAAAAGAGATGGTGGAGGACATTGCATCACAGAGGAGCTCTCTTGTGGAGAAGAGGCTGTGCAGATTTGTACTTCGTCAGTCCAGCCAGAACCGCTGGGACCTGCAATTTCTTTTCAAAAGGGCTGAGGGGTTCACCCTCTATTTGGCCAGGGAGAGAACCTACTTGCTGTTGACAGCGGCCATGTGTGCATGTCTGCAGCAGAGCCACCAGTGTGCCCATGAAAATGAGACTCTGGGAGCAGAGACTTGTGGTGCTGAGGTGCAGTCGAAAGCTTGCTCTTCTTGGGAGCTTTGGTCTCCTCGACTTGCAAACACGGTACTAATATGTGATCTGCAAGGGTGTCATTATCATAGCAGAGATCTTGGAGGTCCCTGGAAGAGAAGTGCTAAAGAAATGCAACCTATTAAAAATGCAGTTTTCTCCTTGCCAATTCTATTCCGCTTCAAGGAAAGGAGCTTTTGCAACGACAGCTGGGATGAGCTGGTTTTGACAAGTCAGAGTATGCAGGTTTTGATGGAAGATTTAAGTAAAAACTACTAAAAGACTATATGGTGTTCAGTGCTTTTGCCTTCCCTGCCTAAGTGCTTCACCTTCCCTTGAAAAAACCAAGGCCGTTGGCACTGAAGTGTCAAGAGTCCATATTTGATGTCAGCAAGGTACCACAAGTCCAGAAAAGTACATTTGCTCAGACAAGTTCTCCAGTACTGTCCCACTGCTCCTCTTGCTGGACAGTCTGGAACTGAGCCAGTCGTGTCCTGGCTGATAATGTCAGCTCTTGTAACTCACTGTAGTTTTCAGGTAGTGAACTTATTACACGGGAGACTCTCACACCTCCTTGCTACTTTCTAGAATTAATTTTTTTTTTGTTCCTAAAAATTCCTCAGTTTTTATTTTAACTTTCCACTGAGGGTGGGATTTTCCTCCAGGGTGACTCTCATGCACAGGTCCATGGGAGCTGCACAAAGCTGCCCAGGGTCAGCTCAAAGGCTGTGGTTCCCTGCTCCAAGTGTAGGTCTTTCTCACAGCCAAGAGCCTGGATCCAATACACCATTTAAAATAAAAAATCGTGTCCAATAATTCTGGGGCTTGAAACAAAGCCAAGATCTTGGGTGCATCCAGGCAAATAGCAACAAACTGTTTTTGAAAGGGACAAGGTTTGGGGGATGAAAATATTTTTTTGGAACTTATCTGACTCTCCAGTCCAGGGACCCAAACCTGCACCTAAAGACAAGACCCAGCAATGTGAGTATGGCTCACTGACTGCCCCACTGTGCTGGGGCAAAGCCACATGTGTGGATTTTCCCCGCAGTCCTTGGGGGAACACTGCCCACTGAGGGGTCTCAGGGGGACTCTGCCTCACGGACCAAGGGAAAGGGGCTGGGAGGAAAGGCTGAGTGCACTGCACCCATCCCAGTGTCCTGTGAAAGCTCCACTGCACACACCAGTTTGTCACAGGGCGCAGCTGGCAAGTGCTGGCACCCATTTCAGCTGCTCACGCACACGGAAGGAAGCATCAGGAAGGTTATCCTGATTTTATAGCATCAGACCACAGAGCCACAACTTGCTCCAGTGGAGTTAAAGCAGAAGAGAAAGGAGATTTTGCCAATGTGTTAACTTTTAATTAAATCTTAATGCCTTAATTAAAGCAAAGAGGGCTTAATTAAGGACTTAGCTAAAATTTAATACTTTAATGGGACTAAAGACTTTAATTTATCACTGAGCTGAAAAAAGAAAAAAAGCACAAGGGCTCACTCTGAGATGCACATACGTGCACCAGCCAATTATGAAAGAATCCCGGGGTGTCAGGTTCGTCAGTCAGAGCACACTGTGCACAAGGGGGAATCAGTGGTGGCTCACATTTCCATGTTACCTGCCTAAAGCATAAGCATAACTTGAGATCATCATATTTAAAGGTACTTGGTACCTCTGTCTTTTTCTAAAGACTCTTTTCTGAGTTGAGGAAGCGCTTCTGGGCTGTCCAGCTCCTGCTGCAGCACCAGCCCAGGGATGTGTGGAGAGCTCCTGGTGCACCTGCACACACCCTGGCTCTGAGCCCTGAGGCTGCTGTGATTGAAGATGCCCCATCACTGGCACAAGGCCCACAGCTCCAACACCCGGGCGGTCCTGCCCACTGCCACGGGAGTGACAGGAATGCTGCAAGGCATTTGGCTGGCTTTTAAAGGCCAACTTTTCACGGAGCTCAGAGCCCAGCACCTCCCGTCTTTCTCAGACGGGATGTTTGTCTACTTCTTCGTATTTCTTGTGCCTGGGAAATATGAACCCAAGCCACTGCATCTTACTTTCAGCTTTTCAAGTGATAGCATTACATAGTGATGTCTGTACCACAAATAAGTGAGCTTTAAAGCACTTCTGAAAGAGTCCTTACACGCACTGGTCTTTCAGAGTAATCATTTCCAATTATGTGACTTTTCAGCATTTATAATCTAGTGCACCAACTAATACACTTACCTAAAAAGGAATCAGGACTATTGACAGGAACAGAAAACCTACCCTTCTTTACATTGTGATTTTGCCCTGTAGCATTTTCTGTGATTGATCTTGAAAATTTTCTGAAAGGTCAACAGGTATCATTGTGATTTTACCATAGAAGAAGTTGAGGTATGGATGGGGCAGTAAATGACGAATCCAAGATCAGACAGTGACCTCACTGATATTTTGAAGACACTTCCCCATCAGGCAGTGTGCAACTGCACTCCTCGGAAGGAGACTGGAGCTTAAAAAGAGCCTTAGGTTCAGAAGACTCAGCCTTTCTCCTGAGTGTAATGTGATACCATGTGGGGCTTGGCATTCTGGTCAGACTGTCATTTCTTCAAACAGAAATCTGCCCAGCCTCTGGAGGAAGGACACATATGTTTCCTATAACAAGACTGTACATTATTTTTTATACACATAGGAAGACTATAATATCTGAGAAGACTCATTACTTGCTAACCATTCATATCTGCAATTCTCTGTGGAGTCACATGGGCCTAATACATTAACTACATCAGACACATGGAGAGCCAAAGCTTCATCTCTGTCCAAGGAGCACAGAGCACAGCACAGCGCGGCAGGACCGGTGGGTCAGGATGCCAAGACCCCTCTCTGCTTCTCTACCCGCCTTCATCAGGAGCAGAGCAGCCCCCCAGGAACCTCAGCAACACTTCTGGCAGTTATTCACGCCAGAGCAATGGTGCAGGGTATGAGGGTACAAGCAGCCCAGACACATCCCCTGTGCTGGTTTGCTACAGGGACATCGACACCCAGGAACCTTCAGGAGCTATGGATGACTTTGCTACCCCCAGGGTGTGCATATCCATGAGCAAAGTAGAGATAGTCTTTGGAGGGTGCAAACATCAAATGCTCCCCCAAAAACATACTAGTACTTTCTCTCATAAATCAAGAAGCTGTGGTGGGTTCTGGCTCCTTGCACCCCTCACTGGGATGTGAGGAAAACCGCTCTCCCAGCACACCTCACTTGCAGAGTCTGCGTGCTCAGCCTGTGGAGGGTGAGGGGCTGGGGACTTGCCCTCTGCACTAGCATTAATTATTCCACTTTGATTCTTGCTCATCTCTGGCCCATGAAATCAAGGGCAAACTCTGGAGTGTGTGGGGGGAGTGAGGAGATGGAAGCTGGGCCCAAACCGCCTTAACTGGTTCCACAGAGCTGCTGTTTTCCGCAGCGAGCAAGCCAGAACAATGTCATCTCAATACCCCGTGCTAATCTGGGGGAAACTGAGCGTGACCAACTTCATGCATGACAGCCTGGAAGCCAAGCATGGGAGGTCAGCACCAGCCTCGCTCAGAGCTCCCTCACAGCCGGCCCAGAGAGATGAGGCACACGGAGAGCCGTGTCTCATCCCAGTGCCCCATCACTCCCAGCATCCACTGCCACAGAGCTTGACCACTGCGCTGAGACCCCAGTCCGCACACTGACAGCCTGGCAGGGCTTCCAGGGTCTCAGCTACCCACCAGGAAGACAGGCTGGTGCACATTTCAGGCGTGCTGTCATTAACAAATGAGGCACAGCCCTTGATTAATTCCACAGGTTTCTTCCATTAGGAGCCACTACATCATTGCTACGCCAGAGCCTTCCTCCCCTCAGCGCTGACCTTCCTCCCACGGCTCACCCATTTCCCTCGGCTGTGGAAGTTATTACAGACTGGTTATTTGAAAGACCTGGAAACTGGGGCAGCCGCTGCTTCCTTTCATCTCCAGCTCTGCTGCTCCTCACTCCTTGGCAGTTTGGAAGGATGGTGGAAGTAATTAATGGCTGGGGAGTGGAGGAGGAGGTGCTCCTAAGAGGGGAGTCAAAAATTCCTCTTGACAATGACCACATGTCTAAGGCTCGGCTACTAGTTCACCTGACAGCAATAAGGGCCTAATAGTCATTAGTCACCACTACAGACACGTTCTGTGCACTTCTCCATGCTCTTTTTCTCCCATGATGAAGGTTGAAAATAAAACAGCATCAACCACTCTGATGCTTTCAACAAACTTTTGTCATCTTACAGGGAAAGCCTGGGGAACTGATGGCTCCGAGAGCTTTGTCAGCACCCGTGACCAGAGGCAGGACAGAATCTTCAAGCAGAGAAGTGCAGCAGATAAAAAAAGATTTAAAAACTTTCACTCAAATCACCCAGGAAACGAGAGAGCTGGGAAGGGACAGAGAACACCCATGGGGAATTCAGGCTGGTCGATATGGAAAGCTTGTGTGACCTGATTCCATGTGACCTGCAGCTCCCAGTTTACTCTTCCTGTAAGACACCCTCTGTCTCTGTCCTCAGCAGTGTCTCCCCCACCCTGCTGCCTTTAATTTCTCTCTGTACCTGATCCTGGGTTATCTAAGGGCTTATATTCATAGAACTTTTCTCCTGTGGTGTAAGATACAGGCATGAAAATACAGTGATCATACTGTGGTCCAAACCTGAGTAGGGCTCATGTTTAGGGTGGCAGAGAGTCCAAGCCCTGCCTCCCACCCCATGCCTGCCCGGGCTGAGGTGCTGAGGCCAGGACGCCTCTGTGCTCCTCTCCCTGCTGACTCTCCTACCCGCTCATACATGATAATATCTGAAGTTTTGGCTCAGAGTCACCTGTAATTAGAACAAAACTGGCAACTTTCTGGGGTTAAACTCCAGATAAAATTGGTTGTGAATGAAAAAATAGAAGAGAATGACTGCTATAAAGTGGAAATAGTATATGTGAGAGCTGATCAGGATCTAGAAGAGCGGTGCAGGAATGCTAATGCTCCTCCATGGGGGATTGGATATTGCGTTTTGGAATGAGTGCAAAACATTTTGCAAACCTTTTGAAATGCAGGCAGGAAGGGAGTCAGGCTCTGGATCTTGGCTGACAAACTGTCCTGCAACCACAAGTCATGGAGGAACCCAAGGGCTCTGAGCCTGTCCTAGACCTACTGACTGAGACCAGTGGCTGAGGCACAGACCTGGCATCTGAGCTGTGCCCACCTCTTGGCTTGGTATCACCAGCACTGGCAAGGAGCAAGTGGGCTCTGCAGAGATCCCTGCCTGTGTCCCGCCAGCCTCCCTCGTCATGGAGCTGCTTCCCTGTGTCAGCTGGACTTTGGACTCTCAAAAGCCTTCTGGAGCAGAAGCTGCAGCTTTTCTGAGAACTCTTCAGTTTTTCTGTTTTGTAACCCAGCACCCTGCATCTAACCCCGCACCTATCCCCGCACCTGTAACTCTGCCAGAAAAATTAATCCTGCCGTTCCCATTTTTCAACGGGAAAACCGGGGTATAACAAATCACAGCAGTCAGCCCCGGGCCAGACAGATCTGACCTATTGAATCCAGGTCACGCAGTCCTTCAGCCAGGGTCTTAATTGCAGGATCATCAATTCCTCCATCCACAGCTGTCTGAGACAAGACTTTTCTCCCAGAAAACAGGGTAAAAAACCCATTAGGCCCAGCTGCCTTTCATAAACATATTTGCCAAGCTTTTCTGCCCCATTTAAGAGGGTTCAGGCATGGTTTATAAAATATCAGATGGACAGCTTGGAGATAAAGCCCTTTCTTTTTTGTAATGCTCAGTACAGTACATGATCTGACTGCAGAGATAAAGCATTGCCATTTGGAAAAGAGCTCCACTCTCTGCCCAACCTAGGCATTAGTCATTATAAGTCATTGTATCACTGAGAGAAGATCAGATCATTTCACCGGTGCAGTGGCCCTGCTGTTTTCGAGGAACACTGCATTCTCCAAGGAAAGCCACAACAGGCTTGATTGGCGCCTGGCTGCCATGCAGAAGTTAAACCAGATGAGCTGTGTCAGCCCAGTGGAAGGCAAATGCATGGTAGCTGCTCAAAAAGCCTCTCTGCCCCTAGATTTGTCACTGACTGAACTGTTATCTGCAAGGGGGCAGAATCTAATCAGAAACACATTTTTGAGTGAAGGACTGACCTCCTCAGAATAACCAGGAATTTCTGAGGCAGTACAGCTGTGCAAGTGCCTTCCCATCTCTGCAAGGCAGAGTTGTGCCCACTTCCATTTCAGTGCTCCAAGCTCTCATGTGGTGCTGAGCAGCATTTCTTTCCATCTTAAATCCATGCACTGTTTGAAATACAGCTGTGGAGTGCTGAGATGTTTCAGAAGATGGCAATGAGTCAGAGAGAACCAGTTGAAAGAACCCAGTAAGAACCCTTCCTTATCCCAGCATTTCACCTTGGTATTTATACAGCCACTCACTGCTTGTGTTCCAGAAAGCACCTCCTCTGGATCTGAAGGAGCAAGAAACACAAAAATGTACAAATAACTTTGTTCTAATGATTAATTATTCTCACTGGTGAAAAGGGAGGGAAATGTGCCTAATATTATAATTATTTGGCTTCAGCTTTCAGCCAATTTCTTGTTCTGCCTTTCCACTCTGGATTAAACAGCCTTTAGTTCTTGGTATTTTCTTTTGAAATGTTGATCATCAACTGTAGCCAAGTCACCTTTCAGACTTGGTTTTGGTAAGCCAGATGGACTGAAATGTTTAAATATTTCACACCGTTCAGCTTGAAACATTGTGATGTTCTTTGTTCCCTGCTCGTCCCCAACTTCCGTTTTCAAAGGTGAAAATCCCAAATCTGGGCTACAGAGCAGATCCCACCATCAGTCCCATCAGTGTAACGCAGTGCCAGAATCCCCTCCTTACTCTTCCCTGCTAATCCCTTTTCAGAACCTGAGGGGAACCCTAAGTCCATCCCAGGACAGAATTCCCATTCCCAAACTATTCTGGTGGAGGCAGAGCCTCCCTTTGGGGTCAGGTGTACAAGAGTTCTGGAGACTCTGATCTTGCTCTCCAATGGAAGCAATAGAGGAAATTCTACAGAAGCTACGAACAGCCTCAAAATGAAGTTTATTTCTTGCAGAGCATTCATTCTGTTCTCAGAAAGGATGGATCAGTAATTCTAATGAACATTAGATTTGAGGTCCTGTGAAGGAGCAGGTGAGCTGAACACAGGTTTGCTCTTCTCATTTTGCAAGTAAGAGCAGGCCTCACAATTCTCGTGCATACACAAATCCTATAAGTGCCTGTGCACCTTGTACATGGGATTAAGACCTTTTCAAGGTGAGAAGTTGTAGCCACAAATGGTATCGTTGGAAAGCTGAGTCTTCACCTGGCATTGGGACAACTTATTCACAAATTCCTGCTCTTGACAGCTGGCACTGTGCTAAAATGCAAGTGGAATATTTTCAAATGCACTTCCAAAAGTTAAATCTTCCCTTTTAATACTCAAAATAAGAAGCAGCCCTTCCAAAACACTTGGCACTTAGCCGTGCCCCTTTGAAAATCACCATACTCATGCCTGTGCTTATTTTATAACATCTGGCAACTTTCTGTCATGCCCATCTGCTGGGTAACAGCCCTTGTGACTTTTTGGCAGCAATCACAATATTTGCTCATTTCTAACCCAAGGCTCTGCTGCTGGATGGAAGACCCTTAACAGCAGAGCACCTCACTGCTCTTCATGGTTACTGGGAAACCCCTAAAAACGCAAAACAAACATATCTTAAAGGCTCAGATGCCGAAAGGAAGATTATATGTTTAAACTCCTGATTTTTTTGACCTGCTGTGCACATTTGGATCACTGAGGGTTTTGCAATTATGCAATGGCTGAAGAGCCTCTGAAGCTGTGGCTGAGCTGCAGTACAGACTGATACCTGTAATAACATCCCGTGGTGACTCAGGAGTGCCACTTCAGGCAAATACCCCTTTCCAAGATAAAGAGCAATACACGATGTATTGCAGTAAGTTGGGTTCTTCTCATTCTTTCGCCTTCCCGATGTTTGGCACGACTCCAAATCCTCTCGGTTTTCCACCCACCCATCATACATATTCTGCTAAATATCCTGTCCTCCTGTCGTTTTGGCAAAAAATAAACTATGCACGAGAAAGAATTATGCCTGTGAGGCTCTCATAAAAAAATTCCTGTGAACGATAAATCAAAACAAAATAATAATTATCACCATCCACAGGACCACATTTATGTTTCTCATATTTTCCTCTTACTTTTCATAGATCATCAAGTCTACACAAGAGCAAGAGCCAAATTTTCTTAAAGATACTGATACACCAGTAATCTCCAACTCTGAAACTGAGGCTCATCTTGTCTACAAGAGAATTCTCTGCGTTATTTACAGAGAGGTTTAAAACTTTCTTTTAGAATTATGAATTATGCATTTATATATATATATATATACTGGAAATAAGGTGCTCTGTTTTTATCTATGGCTACATAAATCTTCCATGGTCCCTATGGTACCTTCTGACTTGTATTTAATAAATAATGAGTACTTATAAAGTGATTTTTCTTCTCAAGACTCTCAAAGGCATGGACATGTACACACATAGTTTGTACATGGGCAAACTAAGGCACAAGGGACTTGCAAAATTCCCAGTACGGCTGAGGGGAGGCATCAGCCTGATCTCACCCGCAGGTGTGGCCTTCACTGAGCAATGCTGGCACAGCACATCCCGATCAGGCTCAGGGGCATTTGCCCCTGGGACCCCTGAGCACAGGGATCTTCCACCTCTGCAGGAACAGTGCCGGGCTCAGAGGGGTTCTCCAGCCATCCTGGGGTTGGGTTGAGATGGGAGTTCACTCCTGCAGGGAGGGTTGAGCTGTATGAAAAGGGGCCAATGAGACCATCTCTACCTCCTGCTGGCCAAATGCTACCCAGTTTTTGGATGCTGGACTTCAGTGCAACATGGACCAACTGGACAGAGTGAAGAGACTCAGAAGGAAATGTTCACTAAAGAAATGTTTAAGAACTCAGCATGGTTCAGTCTAGGCAAGAGAAGGAAAAGCAATACTCTAGTTTTTCCCAGCTTGGCAAAGTACTAAAGGCTCCAGAGTGTGAAATGTGTAGCTGTGGCAATCAGCACCCAGAGCTAAGGTGTAGCCTCACCTTTCCTTCCCCAGAAGCCTTGGAGCTTGAACAGAGCCAAATCCTCCAAAAAGCCCAAGAGCAGATGCAATTAATATATGAAACCCCACCAAAATAAATGTCTATGGGACTTTTTCTAACACCTCACAGGAGCTCAGACACCTATCCAGCTTTTATGTCATCACCTGTCAGCTTATTCCCGCTCCAACAGCCTTCAGGAGTTGTGCCTCGGTGTGCTCTTACAACAGCAATTAGACTTATTAGAGAGCAATTAATACTTTTACTTATCAGCCAAGTTCAGAAGGTTTTTCAAAATTAGTCTGAAAATACATTTCCCCACAGGAAAAATACCATTTGCTGAATTGCACCATTCCTGGAACTTAACAGCACCTTTTGCTGTGTAAAAACCAAACAATAAAAAACCACATGTAATTCCTAACCAAACCCACTGAGAAGGGACCTTGAAATATTATTTTTTTGATGAGCTCTTACTGTCAGGATTAAGTAGGAAATGATGGCAATGCTTTTATGTTAATACCTCAACTTCTGTGTCAATACATTAGCTGTGCCAGTGTCAAACAAAATCCTGACTGCAAAGTGAAGTAATGTGTGAAAGGTGTGAGCCCAGCCAGATGTGAGCACAGGGATGAATCTCACTCCCCACACAAGCCAAAGTAATTTATGTGTAGCAATACACTTTACAAAAGATAATTCACAGCATTGGAGATTTACAGAGAAATAGCATGAATCTAAGCTGTGGCTGGGATCCTCCGGTGAGTTTGCTCTATGAAATGGAGCGTGGGACAAACACCAGAGATCACAGAGACACAAATGTAAGTTGAGGTTTAGCACAGACCAGCACCTCCAATGCCATGATTTGTTGCTTGTGTGAGATAAGCACTGCACACAAGCTCGCAAACCCTGAGATTTATCAGGCCAATGCAACCAGATCCCATCCAAATCCAAGGTGCTTTACATCTCACCACTTTTGGTATCCCTGCACTATGTTCTCCTGCTCATCTGTCTGCAGCTGTATCAGTTTGGTTCCTCTGGCAGACACGAGAATCTTACTTACACTCAGTGTTCACTGAAGTACTGAGGAGAAAATCAAGGCCTCTGAAAGCACCCACGGAGGATGGCTAATCATGCACAGCATGAACTGCCACAGGAGAAGGAGCTGAAGAAGGTGATGTGCTACTCAGCTCTGTGATGGCCTCAGGGATTTAGCGTCCACCAGATTTGTGATGATGCAATACTTGTGAGGAAGGAAGCAAAGGGGTGACACGTTAGCAATGGACTTTCTATCCATGAATAGCTTCCTCTTACAGAAACCTGCTCTGAATAAGGCCAGGACATTCCTGCCTGGTTTCCTGACCATGTACTTGACTTTGTCAAGGTCTCTGGAGAGCTTGTTCTCTCTGCTGGCAGCAACTCATCCCCAATCAGCTGATGTGGAAGAAACTTCATAAATGACATTTCAATATGCTCTGGCTCCTTAAATTTTCCATGTAAGTTTGGGCTAAATACTGTTTGTATGAGTTGACCTAAACACCTCAAAGATAGGAAAAGCAAACACTGAGAAGAACAAACTTTCCTGGCTGCTCACAGCCCTAGAAACAAATGAGCAGCAGATTTGGGAGCCTCTTTTACATTAATAGCTTTGTAGACCAGTATGGCTGAGACAAAGTTTGTCTGCACAAATGTACATTGCTAACATGGGGCCCACTGGTGGTCCATAGAACTGTTTCATGAAATATCCTAAACCTCTTCCTGTCCACTGAGGTTTTTGTGTCCAAAAAGGCAAGATGAGGCTGCTATAACAAGCAGGGTTGTTGTTAGGAAAACAAAAAAAGCCGTAATATTCTTCCCTCTAAGAAGATTAGGAATACAATGCAAAATAGGAAAAAACTAGAATTAATAAATAGTGTAGCCTGTAAAAATGAACACCCTGTGAGTTGTAGAGAACAGGCAATGGGACCCTGAGCTGGGATCCAAATGTTATCACTGGAGATAATCTGATGCCACTTGGCAGCATGGGGTGTTGGACTGAGTGAGTGGGGAGTGCTGGGTCAAAATATGTTTGGAGGGTCAGAGACTAAGGCCAGAGATCTTGCGTCGCTTGTGCCAAAGAGCTTGTCCTGCAAGTTCTCCACCCACCACCCATGGCAGGGCAATAGGGGGAAGGCTGTGAAGCACCTGTACTTGGTAAGCCTGTTAGTTTTATTTTCTTAACTACAGTCTCCCAAATATAAAAGCCAAACAAGCACATCACAGGCCTGGCAACATGAGCCACAATCTTGGAATGTGACTGCCTGGTAATGTCGAGGGCAAATTTCTAAACACTCCCCACCCTTCCCTGAGAAACGCAAAGACATGGGCTATTAAATAATCTCTTCATTTTAGTAATTTAGATGCTGTTTGTACAACCCTTTGAACGTGCACGGTGCCACAGCACAGAAATGCTAAGTACTGGGTTATTTAGCTGAAAAGCCTGTGATAATCCCTCATTATGAAATAATAATTAATCATCATCATTTTATTCAAGAGCTCCTCACCTCTACCCCCACCCAAGCCCTACAGGCACTGACCAAACTCTCTCCCAGAGCACGTTCAGGCAGGACAGGTTGGGTATGGATGAAAAGTTCAGGTATGAACTTTCCCAAAGTTCAGGGCTGTGCCTACCTGTGCGTCTCGCCCAGCCCGGCGGAGGGACAACGCTTCCTAATCTCCAGCTGAGGATCAAAGCTGCAGATGCACCCAGCCCAACCATTCCCGTAATTCTTACTAGTCCAGAGAGGGAAATTGAGACATTCAAGGGTAACTGAGGACTTAGGAGGTTGCATCTAAAAGAGCTCTCTCTTTCCATGAGGAATAGAATTGCTGATTCAGCCATTTCTGCTCTATGTGTAAAGCTGGGACAGATCTGGGCCTCCCTCCCTGGGGGCAAGGAATGTTCTGCTTTTAGTGAGTGCCCTAAGCAAGGTGAAGGGCACCTGGGACACTGTTTTTGGAGCTGTCTGTCCCCTGCTGGGACTCTTGCTCTGTCTTTCATTTTCCATTCAAATCAGGTTGTTTGCCTCTTGGCCATGGATACTTCTGCAAAGAACAACTTCCAGACGGGCTGATGTTTCCAAAGCGCTGGAGGGACAATGCTGTTCTGTAGCCATGACACAGGATCAGATACTGGCACAGAGCAAAGGGTTTTCTGATAAAAAAATGAGCGAGAAATGGATGCCTTTACTTATGTTGCAGCTCTTGACGGTAAAGATGAAGAAATGGGGTATAGAGGGACACTGGGCAAGAATGGCCTCACCACAAAGCTTCTCTCCAGGCAAGGCTGGCAGAGGGTTCACTAAGGAAAAGAAAAGCTTCCAAAGAACACAGCCCTGTTTTTAATCCTACAATGGCAGCAAAACTGGCTCCAGAATTGAAAGCCCAAAAGACAAGAGACAAGATGGCACAAATCAGCTACAGGAGCTGAACTAAGGTCCCAGTGGGACCTGGCTTTGCTCTCACTTACATGGGTACAAGACCTACATGGCAATGGAATCACAGAATCACAGAATATTCTGAGTTGGAAGGGACCCACAAGGATCATCGAGTCCAAATCTTAAACAGCACCACGGCCTCCCTGGCGGGAATTGAACCCCCAGACTCCAGCACGAGAGGCAGGGACGTTCACCACTGTACTAAAGTGAATCACATCATTTTAAGGAACAATTTTTTAAGCACAATTTTTATTTTTTGAAAGATGAGCTGCACTTAGAAGTGTTTTAGAGATTTTCCTCTTCGTAGCAATGTTTTATTTTGAAAGATTATGGTCATGTTATGCCAAGATCAGTAATGAATTGATGCTTCGTATGGCACAATGAAATAACTAATCCCAGCGTTCTGCCCTTGCATACCCATTTGTGAACAGCTACCCTCCGGAGCTCTCTGGTGATTACACCATGTCATTGGCATCTCCCCTTTTAAAACACACTTGAGAAAGTAAAAATTATGCTGTAAGCTTCTTCCCATCAGAAACCTCAGGGATCTTAAACTACAGAAAGAAGAAAAGCCTTCCCTAGTGCCTGACAGCAAGTTGCATTCCTTGCCGAGTGGGAGGTCAAGAGGTGACCTTGCCCCTGCCCGACTTCCTGATCCTCCCCGGCTGCCAGCGCCGTGCCTGAGCCCTGGGCTGCTCCGGGCTTCCTCGCAGCACAGGCCGGCACCAAAATGGCCTGACAAGGCTGGAGGGAAAAGGAAGCTGCTCCTATTCCCACAGCCTGTTGTTTGTTTTTAATGGTAAATGGCAACTCCATCACTGCATCCCACAGGTCCCAGGGAGGGGCTCGGGCTGTGCAGGGACCATGGGCTCGTGAGTTGCGCAGGTGACACCACAGCTGGGACTCTGTGGGGTTCAGACAATGCTGCAATGGGCAGTTATTCATAGGAAAAAAGTATTTTCAGTTACATTTCACTGTGGGGCTGGAGACAGAGAACACCTGCCCTCTGTCCTGAGTTTTTGTTTGGGCCTGAACTGAGAACTACCGCCAGATGGGACACGGCAAGGCCTTCAGGAGTGGGAGCTTTATGGAAGAAGGTACCAAAGCACATCCTTTGCAGGAGGCACAAATCTACACTCTTTCTTCTAGATACAAACGTGCCACAGAGTGGAGGCAGAAGCTGATCAATGCCCTGTCACTGTGTTACAATGGCCCTCATGGATGCCCAGGTCCTTTGGCATGAGAGTTGTAACAACACAGGAAGAGTCAAACTCCATCAAAAATGTTTTTCTCTGAGCAAGCAGGAGCACAGACAGCTCCTTCTGCTTCCGAGGAATCCTCTGTGAAAACATGCAAGGGAGATATGCAGGAGGCTCAACACCAGATCTAACTTGTCTTCCTCATGTTAATCACTTGTCTGTCATAACACAACAGGTAAATCTCATTGTACAAGAAGGCACTTGGAAGACAAAGGCAGCCATCCGTATGTGAGGCTTAAAATGACTGGCAAGTGCAGAAAATTGTCCTACCTGAGACAATTATGTGCCATTCTGTGAGTTAGGCTGGGGTTCCTGGCCTTCAGAAGCACTGCAAACATGCTGCATTTCTTTTCCAAAAACAAACATATGTAAAACAACCAGCTAAATAAATTGGTGCTGGCTGTTTCATCAATTATTTGAGCTTGAAATTCTTTAATACTCTTTGGCTTTACGAGAGCTGGTATTTTTTGCACAGGGCTATAGTAATACTGCTGCCCACCTGACACACAGCTTGTGAGACTGAAATGAAGCTTCAGAGGAGTTCTGCACCAGAGGTTTCCAGCACATGGAGTGGTATGGAGGGCTGCAGCCTCCTCAGTTTTTCCAAATCGTAACTTGGATCCATCAAAAAGGAAGAAATGGTAAATATCATAACTAACATGCCCAGCTTCTTGCCAGGAGGCCTGTCTCTGCTCCTCTCTGCGAAACATCATTTGCCCCAGGTCTGCCAAAGTTGCAGTTGATGCCACAAGGTAACAAGACATGCGCAGCTGCACTGGCAGGAGAAGTGGCACTGACTGGTGACCACATCCCCTGACAAAATTATTCTACACTCACTCTGAGTGCTGTGTGCTTGATGCTGCTCCACATGGCTATTGTACCCTGAGGATTTAAACTGTCAAGCAAAGAGCCTGCTTGCTATTTTCTTTGCTCTTGTTCTATGTCTGCTTTACATACTCGTGGAGGATTACCCTGGTCTTACCTGCTTCTCAGGCAGCTATTCCACTAAGTACTAACTGTATTGTTCTAAATCTCTCACATTTCTTGACTAAAATTCAATTTACATTTTTGTGACAAAAATCATGTTTGATTGTCCTGGGCTCATTCTCTTTCTCTGGTTTTCCTTGTCTTTTCAAAACGAAAAGCTTGCAGAAAAGCTTTAACCGAGCTAATGGAAGGGGAGATTGTTGTTTTTAAGGCAGGTGTGTGTCTAAGAGCATTTTGGCATAGTAGAAGGAAAAAAAATACATATAGTCAAAGCAAAGGCTTCAAATAAAGTCAGTCTCTGTTGTCTTTATTCTGCATGCTAGACAGCAGTTGGTGTTGTGCAACAGTATGGAGCACAATGTCCACATGTAATCTCTTCCTTCCCTGTACATCTGTTACACACACACCCCTCACACCCAAGAGCCCTTTAGGTCCCCCTGGCCTAAGTCACAGGATAGGCCCTGGGTGCCCCAGCTCTTGGTAAATGTGGATGGGGAGAGACACAAGAGCAGTTGAGACATTTCTGGATCATGTGCCACACAATATAAATGTTTGTTAATGGGAAATGATGGCAAGGAGAGAGGAAATGAGGGGCCAAGTTCTCAGCCAGGGCTGAGCCAGGAGTGGATGGGCTGTGAAGTCTCAGGGGGACACGGAGAGAAAGGTGCCCAGCCAGGGTTCAGCGTGTTGAGGGGCTGGAGAGTGACACTCCTCCTGCCTGCTCCCACCCTGTGCAGCTGCCAGCGCCGGCTTAGGACTGCCGTGCTAAAGCCCTTGGCTCGGTGTGAAGGGGAAAGGGTGGTGTGAAGGCAATTGCCAGGGCAAGGGGGAGACAAATATTTCATTTGTTACGGGGCCTGAAATAGCTCTTAGCAGCCCTGAGTGCGAGAGTCACGTTGTGAGGTGGGGGGAGAGCTGTGTGCCAATTTGTCAGCAAAGCTGTTTCAGAGTTACACCGAAGATTTATGACTGTCTGGATGGTCCTCCCAGCAACCAAATACTGCTCAGGGTAGGTGAGCCTCACACTCTGGAGGGATAACAGAGCGTGATAACTCTTCACTCTGTCTGGCCTGGCTGGAGAGCACTGTTATCTGCACAATTCCAAGGCAGCAGCTGAGGCCCTGGAGCTCCAAGGTGCCCTGGGGAGTCACTTCTCTCTGAGCATTTAGTTGCAGTTGGCCATTAAGTGCCTTTTAAAATGTCATCCAGAGTGTTAAGGGACAGGCTGTAGTTCGATAACAGACCCAGGGGAGAGGCAAGACAAGAATCTGATCTGTGGACTTCACAGACACGACATGCCGGGCTCACATGGAGACACAGCTGAAAGTGGCTACTGTCCACACTTTGATCCGTGCTGGGGTCTTTCTATAACACGTAATGTTTGATTAACTGGTTTTTATGCGTGTCCTAATGGAAGGAACAAGGCACCAACCCACAGGATAGGAGTCCTAAATTTTAGCCCTGTACCCCTGTTATTTCCAAATCAGAAAGGCAAAAATGAAACAAACAAACCAGTTCAATGTTATTTGACTTCCTTATAAATCCTGACAGCTGCCAGTGGCCCAGCCCAGACTTCACAGGCACTCCTCACTCCCCCTGTCCCAGCCAGTGGACCCAGGTCCTCACTGTCCCAGTGGAGTTCAGCCCTGATGCTCTACCTGGAGCTTTGGGCAGCAGCACAAGGCTCTGGTTGTGCTCCTGCACAGGCTGGAACTGGCTCAGGTTGTCTGAATTGGGCCTTGTGACATGGCTATGACTTCAGGTAGAGATGAGACCTTAAATGATTATTTTGCCTCTTGACTATTCAGGAACCAAAACTTTCAGGTTTTGCTGCTGCTGCTAAAGCAATTATCACTGGAATAAATCTGGAATAAACTTGGAAATGCTCTGAAAACACCAACTTAATTTTCGAAATAAATACTCTTACTGGAGTTCAAATTCAAGGTGACATTTGGACTTGGGGCTGGATTTCACAGTCACAGCTTAAGCTGTGTGGGATTAATAGTGCCAAAGTCAGCTGGAGGAAAGGCAGGAAACACTGCCTGGGTGTAGGGCATCCCTCCATCTCAGGAAAAGGGGCACAGGCAGGGCCCCTTTCAGGAATATTTCAGGAATTAGAGGCAGACACAAACAGCTTTATGACACCATTTTAGAAGAGATTTTAAACCTCCTGCTTGCTCCTGTAACACAACAGACTTCTGAAACATTCTGAAACACTGAAACTCTTCTTAGGTCACTCACTGCAGTTAGAAGAGGCAAGAGATGATGGATTGAGTTCTTGGACATGCCTTAGTAGAGTGAAGGTGAAATGCAGCAGGAAGAGCACTCCAGCTTGGGATACCTTGTCCTAACTCACCTCGATTTTCCCCTTCTCTACACTGAATACTAACCTGGGAGAGTATAACTTTACCCTGAGTTCCCTAAAGTTCCCCTCTTCAACACCACCCAGTGCTGAAGCAGAGGGTCAAAGCATGCTCATCCAGCAAACCAGAGTGAGGCAAACACCATCCCAAAATCATTATCTTTCAGGAAGAGCTGCCCCTCAGGCTGCAAAAAGGGGGGAGTGAGGGACCCAGAAACCTGCACAGCTCCCACTGCAAATTTACTGGCCTCCTCTCTCGTTCTAACAGAGTGAGGCTGGGGGAGAGAAATACCACACATAAATTTGCACAATCCGTCATACAGGGGAGAAAAAAAAAAAATCTGCAGTCGTCCCTAAGATTTACGAGCCCCCCTGAGCTACAGCACAGAAAAAACAAAGACACACACACATACACACAAGGAGCGAAGAGAAACGTGATCCCACTTGCAGCTTTATTCCTTTATCATGTTCCCTGACAGCAGCCTGGGCCCGGGCTGTACAGAGAGGAAGCTCACAGAAGGTGTGGCTGCAAACAGCAGAGCAACAGCCCCTGATTAGTAATGTCTGCCTTCCACTTGCTTGGCGCTTTTCCTTCTGGGTGATCTGAAAGGACCACAGGAATCCTCCAGTGCCCCTCTGGCCCCAATTAAACTGGAATAAACTGAGCCCTGCCATGTCAGTCAGCGGAGCTGCTGCAAACTCACCTGGCACAAACTGGCCCAGGGTGTGTCCCATCATTGCCTACACCTTCCCTGTTCCCCAGGACATGTCATATGAGCACACACTGTCTGCATTTCTTATTTCACTGACAGTTCTTCCACAACTTTTAGAAAAGCTTTAACAAGGAAGAGATCTGTGGACCTAGATCCTCAAAAATGTCTTCCTCTTTTGGAAAACATGGTACATGTAAAATTTAAGTCCCTTTAAATTTTCTCAGTTCGGGCATTGAAAAATGAGCACACACCTAACACAATTTTTTTACAAAAACCCTTGGTTGTGGAATCTCCTCTCTCTCACAAAGACAGTAAATGGTACATCAGTAAATGATACACTTAAAACAATCTAAATCAAGTGAACATGACAAGAGCTTATCATAAATGATCAATCACACGGCTTGTTGCTACATTCCACCCAGCTCCTTACAATATTATATCATCCACACAGGCTGCACGGTGACAGGAACATTCCCCTCTTACATGTGTGTACAACACTGAGCACACACCTCCAGACCCAGTCCTGAGCTCTGACCGCTGGGGAATGCTGCCTCTGCTCAGCTGCTGCAGGAGCGAAGGGAAGGAACTTCTTTGTGCATCAGTGAATTCAATTAGGAATTCCATGGCCTAGGCATTGTCCCTGAAAAGCCCTAGTGAACATCATGTCCCTGAAGTTAGGGATACTCCAGCAAAAGACAGAGGGAAAAAACGTGGCCAAACATCCCACAAGGTCTGTAGCAGAACCTTGAAACTGCAGAACCTGGATCTCCTGGGCATCAGCTGAGGGCTCTGATAAATGTCCATTTACAGTGTTCATTTAATTAATAATAATGCAAATGTTAACTAAGGTGTTGCCACCAGAGGCATGGTGCAAAGGAGAAGCCTGGAAGCACTATTGAGTTGCCCCACCACTGGTGCTGACTCCAGCACAGAACCAGAGACTGGTTTACACCTATTTCCCCATTAGTTGACATAAGCAGTTTAATTCGCAACCTGCCCTAGTGCACAGGCTTAAACACCAGTGATCCTTCTCTTTTCATTCATTTCATACAACCATACCCAACAAATATGTTTGAACAGCCTTCCCTGTTTCAGACCACTGGGTGTTTGAGGGATTATTTGGGCATGTTCAAGTTCAGGTGCTTTTTCTGAAGTGACTTGGTGACTTTTACTTTAGTAGTTCTGCTGTAGCCCAAGATAATTCAGTATCTGCAAATACTGATGCTCAGTCTTTCAGAATAGAAGGGGAATGGCAAGGACAGGTGAGAGAAGCACCTCGGTCAGCAGAAGACCTGGAGTCCCTATCCCAGCTATGACACTGGCTGACAGCAACTGAGTGCCAAGTTTTTAAAAATAACATGACCTGGGAGAATGAGTTGTCTTTTCAAAAGTCACTGAGGAATTCTGGACTGTAAGACCCAATGATTTTCCCTGAGGCCTTGGCTCCTAAAAGCCCTAGCAGGGCAGGTGGGTGCAGACTGGCCCCAGAAGTATAAAGCCACAAAAACCATGACTGTATCTGGAAGGAGGATTTTCAGCAGAAACGGAATTGGTCCTTAATGACCAATGCTAAAGCCCAGAAATTAAAATGATCCATTACCATACTGCCAAATACATCTTAAATTCATGTTCTGTCTGTGGTGTACAATGTCTGGGATTCATCGCTGCGTGGCTGAGGCTGAGGGGCTGTGTTTAGACAGAGCCAGAGACGTGTAGCTCAGCTTCCATTGAGAAATGGATCCAAGTGTGAACATGTGGGAGCTGTGCACCAGCCCATGGGATGGTTCTGCTTGGTCTGTAGCAGACACTGTCTCAAACAGGATTTTGTCTGGGGACAAAGTGGGCTGGAGGAGGACTAACACAGTGCCCCTGTGACTGTGGAATGATGTATTTGTGCCTCACCATCACACCTGTTATGGAGCTCAAATGCACTTCGGAAAAAAAGTCAAACCTCACTCCAACTACATCCCATGCACACCAAATCCTCCACTCTCCTACCTCCCAGAGCTTTTGTGCTGCACTTTCAGTGCAATTACATGCTAAATATCTGTCTGTCAATATGCTGGATCCCCTCAATTTGTATGACACGCTTTAACGCAGGCCTAGCCAAGCCTAATGGAATGACAGCTATGCCCTCCAACCATAGACCGAGTGCTGCTGGGAGAGCTTGCCCAGCTCTGCGAGGAGCAGGGGAGGGGGAGGACAGAGGAAAAACAATCCCACCAGCTAGCTGCCACACTTGCACCCCTGGCTCAAAGAGAAGAGATTGCCACCTTTCTTCTTGGTGGCTCTGGATGCAAACCAGGGTGACGATGCCGTGTTGTGTGTGTTCCCTCGCTCCAGACACACACACAGCCTCTGCCATGGGTGGTTTGCCAGCAGGAGCAAACACGGGTTTCTTGTTCACAACTTAATGGGCAATGCTGGTTTACAGCAGCTGAGGGTTAGATCCCCCCATCTTTCCACTGATTCCATATCATGGGTGTTTTAGTCATGCACACCAGGAAAGACTCAAACTGGAAAAAAAAATTCTTTTTGAAAGAAATCCTTAAACTCCCAGGCTAATCTTCCATAATATCAATGAATCTCTCCAAGCTTGTTTTTGTCTTCATGTCCAAAACAGCTGGGAAGGTCCTTCGAAATTACCAAATCCATCATCCTCTGGTAGGAAACAAGAAAAAAGGGCCAGGGAAAACTGCTTAACAACCAGAGAGAATTCTATTTGTTCAAAACCTGGTGTAAGGGGAGGGGGAAGATAAAATGTATCCCAACTGCACATTGTCAGGAGGGGAACGAAAACCGACTAAAGGGACACGGCACTACAAATAATGATTTTTCAGGCAGCAGCCAGACAGTGTCTAATCCCGTATGAATAGAGACATCACTCGAACAACACCAGTCACTGAGACTGCTGATGCCGATTCCAGCTGGACAGGTCTCAATCCTATGGGTACCTTATGCTTTTCCTTTCATTCTTTTTAACTGGTTTCTTTCCTCAACTCTTATTGTCTCTACTGTAACCTAAGAGGCGTTTTTTTAAGTTCTAATGAAAAAGTTAAATAAAATCCGTGTATTATTAACCCTGGCATTTCAAGGGACTGTACTGGCAAGTTGGTCTGTGGGACTGCTCCTCTCTGTGATGGTTTACAGCTCCATGGTGCAACATCTCTTTTTTACAGATGAAGACTGTTGCTAATTTCCTTTTTAACATCAGAAGTATTCAACAAACACCTCTGTATAACAAATACCAAGTCCTCAGCCTTAGCTCCATACAGAGATTCAGCTATTCAGAATTTTCCACTCGGTAGGGAAAGTTTATTTGTTCAAAATCAATGCAAGAATTTCCTAACTTTCATTTACGGAAGAGAAAACAATAAATGAAACAAATACAAGCCAGCTCCTGCCTCCTGGCTGAAATTGTCAGCTTGAGCTACCAGCCCTCCTCCTAATTCCCCCTCTTCTTGCAGGACCCACTGAGCCTCCTTGAGCCAAAGGCTGAGGAGTGGCAACAGACAGACACAATACAATAGCTGTGGGGTTTAAATCTCGTGTTCAATGCATTTTGGCACTTGAGCAATATTTCATCTAGTCTCAAAAGGTGGGAAATGAACACAACTCAGAGTAAAATGCCCCAAAAATTGCCCAGTAGACTTCTTACAGAGGGCTGAAATGAAATTCTATTTCCAGGTTTTCCCTGGAGCATTCCAAATCTGGATCCACAGCACTGTTCTGCATTTTAAGCTCCTTTACTGAAATATAGAAAACACCTTTGCTGTTTATGAGTTCAAACACACTCGAGATTAAATGACTCAGACTGAATACCTGAAGTTATTTCAGCAGAGCCAGATGTTTAGCATTTGTAAAGGTTAGTACAAAACAGCTCAGTCTGTATTTTCCAAGTGCTCAGAAACAAAACATCCTAAAATATTTCTAAATATGTCAAAGTCAGAAGCCCTTGGTGTCGTCTTTGGGAGAGATTTTTATTTTCAAATCAGCTTTATGGTTTTTTTCTAGGCCTGAATAATGATGCAAATCTGATGAGAATTAAGATAGTAAAGGAGCCTACAAAATCCTTTGGCTACACAGCAACAGAGAGGGGGTCTCCAGAGAAGGAAATTTCATCCGTCTGCTTTGCTGACAGGAGAAGGCTCAGTGTGATAAAAGAGATCCTGCCACTTGCTCTGAAAAACCCCAGCAAAACTCTGTGCTGATACATCTCTGCTGACACCTGCTCCAGCTGATCCTTTGCAATCTGACAGGGCCACAGGGCTGACAGCTAAAGAGGAGGTGGGCCAGGTCCTGGGAACAAGCGTAACGTTTCACGCGTCTGATCTGGCTCTTTGCTGTTGCACAGGCTGAAAATTAAATAAACCAAATATTTGGGCACCCATTCTCTCATACTGCCAAGGCAGAATGTGCCTCTGATACATTTTCTAGCATATCACTCAAGCTTGCTTTTGGTTTCCCCATTTCCAGTCTCATGTGCCTTGTTTTACTGAATATCTCCTGCTACCCAGGCTAAAATTTCCTCCTGTAGAGTTACCCCCATGTATTCTCCTGTGTTGTGCTACGCAACCTATTCTCCTCTGATGTTTACCTCCTACTTGAAGCTCATGTCTCAGTACAGTCTTGCTAGACACATTTTTCTTTTGCCTTTTTAACATTTTATCTTATGAATCAATCCTTTCAGCTCCCTATTCCTTATTCTCCTTGTACTTGTATCTGTGCCTGACAGCACTGCATCGTTTATTCTCCCGTAGTCCTCTGGGGACCTTCACTGAACTCCTCACCTTGAGAAGCTGAAAACATTCACGGTCCCTGGCTCCAGTGCACAGCCAAAAAGCCTTGGAGGGTGCAGGAGACCTGAGGAAGCTTCCGGATGTGTAACACATCATTCTCAATTTACATGAAACATTCTCTTGCAAATATTGACAGCCCACAAACTGCTGATAATCTCCATGCCATGCATTACGGGACATATACACGTGCCTCAGCCTGACAACATCAGCTAATGCAGCTCTCAGTGAGTCTTAGAGAATGGCTTTCTCTCACAGGGCTGGCTCTGTAGCACAAGGGGGAGGCTTTCCCACAAACATTATTATTTGAGGCTATGATGTACCTCAGCTACCCACTGGGAGGAGAACACTAACAGTCTGAACCTCATCAGAGGGCTACTTTCTCAATTCCATGTACTGGCACTGCTTTTCTCTCTGGACTGAAGGAGTGCCTAGTCTATTTAGCCTTTGTAATTCATGAAACAATAAATAAACAGGCACTGGCTATGTTGTTCTTTCCTCCCCTTAAAAACGCATCACCCTGCTAAGTGATATCTGCTGCTAACACAGCCAATTTGCTCTTTCCTTTAGAGATAAGACGCAGCATCTTTTTTCAGTGCTGATGAATAACTGAGCCAGAAGACATCACCTGCAGTCAGGCTGCAGGTGCCAACCTGCTGCACGTCTCTATCCGCCTTTCCGTGCTTGCTGTGAACTGCTCCCAGTAATTCCACAGAAACCCAGGGTGAGGCTGAACACACTATTTCCACTCATAGAAAGCAGATGACTTGCACAGCAGTGGCTCCTTCGTGCTGCTCTTCCCGAAGGAGGAGTCTGTTTGGCCTCGAAGCTGATGCACAGGTACAGCTTTATTCCCTTGCACTGGTGTAAAATCTCTCTTGTTATAATTCCATTCTCATAGAGTGGTGCTATCAGAGCAACAAAATGTGCTGCTGTCCTTTCATTCCCTTTCAGGCCAACTTTAAAGTCCATCCTGTAATCACTGAACTTCAGTTTCCTCTGGTAAAAAATCTGAAGAACAAAAATCAGGAATCACTACACACCAGGAACGAAGGAGTTTAAACCGCCCCTCTGATGGCATTTCTTAAACTGTGCTAGATGGAAGATTTTCAACTAAGAGAAAATCTTGGAAAAGTCCCACCTCTTTTGGCCAAACTGTGAGCAACTGTAAGTTCCATCTCACTGACACAAAGGGCAGAAAGAGGGAATTCATAAATTACACTCTGCTGCTGCCATCATGAGTTATCAGCTCGTAATGTTGTAGTGATTACACCAGAGCCATGGGCAACATCAACCTGTCCTGAGCTCTCAAAAGCTTCAAAGCTTCATATCTGCCTGAGCTTTGTGTTCTCCCTCATCTTGCGTCAGGGTTGTCTTTTGCTTCAGACAACACAAACAACACACACAACGTAAGTTTTGTAAGTTTTTAACACTTAGTAAAGTTGGAACAAATCCCAAATCTTCTTTTTCTGAGTATTTGGTGAGTAGCCAAAGTAGTAAACACGGCACAGCTCCACAAACACAGACCTGTTCACTGGATCTCGGGGAAACTGCAAACCCCAGAGGTGTACAAGGCACAGCCCGTCCATCCTCCCTCTTTTGCTGGCATGGAGCACTTCTAATTTTCTTCCCAAAGAAGAGAGAGAGCTGTTGTCAGGTGAAGATCGCAGGGCCTGGGTCATCAAATTCCAGCCAAATGACCACCCTCGTAACCCAAAACAGCTGCTGTGTTTATAGTAAACATGAATGATAACTGGGTGGCCTTTGAAGCCACCATGTCCAGTGCTGGTAATTGTGGACAAGTGGATACAGCAGTGATGATCCGAAGCATTCGTTTAATGCTCAGACATAATTAGGGCCATTATCAAATTTCTGCCCCTTCAGCAAAAAGGGGGAATGGGTTAATCGTCTGATACCACAGGCAGAAAAAGCAAAGGAGGAGGTTTTTCCCAGAGTAACTCACACTGGATAAAATTCCTGAGTACCACCTGGTGCAGTGGACGCCTTTGCTCCGACAGAGGCAGGTGATGATGGAAGGCCCCTTGGGCACACCAGCCAAATGGACTCAACACCAGGGCCTCCCACAGAGCTGTCCCAGCTCCTGTCCCTTGGGTCTGCGAGACAGGGTAGTTCAAACACCAAATGCATGTCTTGGAATGTCACTTCTTGAGTGAGGGGAGGGGGCGGTGGCAGCATTACTAATTGCAAGGAGGTGTTTCCCGTGTGCAGCGGGAAGCCTTACCCCCCACAGTGCCACCCCCATCCTGAGCCAGGATGATTAGTTTGTGAAGGATGCTCTCCTCTCTTCTCCCAGACACTCCAGCTTTAGGGCAGAGGGAAACATGTAGTTTGCAAAAGGTTATTCCAAACACCAGAGCTGATGCAAAGGTAACTACATAAGGACTATTTAGTAGGAAACTGAAGTGACCCATAGTGAGAATTATCAAACAAAATATAACCAGGTATGACAGTGTGAAAGGGTGGAGAGATAGGGAATGAATTTTACCTTTTCGAAGTTAGCAACCTAATGCTAGAATGCACGGAGCACATCTATTCCCCCCCAAAAAACACATTATTATAGCTCATCTAAAAATTATTCAGAAGCTGGCAGGAGTTGCAAATGCCCACACTCTGTCAAAATCACACTTCACTGTACATGCTGGTAGGAAAATACTGCCTACTCTCAATTTCAGTGAGGTGAAAAGCACCATCCACCGATATCTGGGCATCCCAAGGACCTTTTTTATTGTGCTCTCACACGATTAGCTTTCTTCCTCTCCTTGAAGGGAGAGGAATAAAGATTGGAAAGTAAAGTGGACCCAAACCCCAGAGTGGGTTACCTGGCCCAGAGGACTTGGAGAAACAACCCTGTGCAGTCACAGAGCTGCCCTGCACAAACAACTTGCTGCAGAGCAGTCTAGGCATGGATCATCATCCATTTCCTCATTTGCAGGAGTCACTAGCACGGACTCACACTGCAAGCACCCCTTGCTCCATCCGAGGGGGTGCAGCTCCAGTAGGTCAGAGGAGATGGAGTGATGGGGTAGCTGCTCTCTCGGAAGCTGGTTCCTAAGGTCAGGGCTGGGGCACAGCACTGCAGCAGTACTGGGAATGCTTACAGCTCTTTGTTCAGAGGATAAACAGAGGGTTGAAGTCTCTGGGGTTGTTAATCTGTCACCTTTCCCTAGCACTGAATTAATTTTTTTAATATGTTTTTAAAAGGAAAATAAATAAAAAGAGAAAATAGAAGAGATGATAAATGGGTCCCCTTCTATTCCCTTAATCATTGGGCAATACCACCCAGGTATCTGGCAAGCGCAAAATACAAAAAGGTTTCCCTGCCTTGCCAGCCCCAAGCTCCATTTGGATTGACAGAAGCCCTAAAAAATCTGTGTGTCCGATTTATTCTCCTCTCCCTGCAGCTACGGGAGTTGCACTGAAGAGGCCCTGCTTTGTCATCCTCAGGAAACTCTGGACTGTCTGAACATTGCTGCTCAAGTAGAAAGCTGATTTAACTCCATGCTAAGCTGTTACAAAAAGATCCTGAGTTTCCATTGTTCTGTGTTGATTTTCCTACTAAAAAGCTGTAAGAAAGCATCACATAACCTGAATCCATCTCGTGCAAAGCTTGCAGCTGTTAAAACAGCAAAACTGTTTCCCAGAGGGTGTTTGTATTTGATGTAGAAGGGAGTGTGTGGGGCTGGCAGCAGCACCGGGCAGTGCATCGGCCTGGGACCCGCGGGACCCGGCCCAACTCCGACCTGCTGTGTGACCTTGACCCTGTTACTCCACCTCTTTGTGCCTCAGCTCCCTTCACACCACTTTATCTGGCCTCCCTGTTTACCCTGTCAGCTCTCTGGGCTGGGTTTGTCTGCTGCAGCCCAGTGCACATCACACAGGCAGGGGCTGAGTCGGTGACATTAACACTTGCTAGCCAGGGTCTGCACAACTCTGCCATGGAGAGAGGGACTGTCTTTACACAGCAGACAGTGAAACTCGCTAAGAGCAAGTATAGACACTGCCATCACCCATGAACACAGACTGAATGACACACAAATCCTGCCAATTGTCATCATATCTGGAAGAATCACTGCTTCTATCCCAAGGAAGGCCTTCTCCTGAAACCCAGTGCCTCTGCAGCCAGGTGCTGTTGGCCTTTTAGATGAGAGGTCCTTTAGGAAGCACGTTGCCACAGGCAAAACTTCCAGTTTCTCTCATTCTATTAATCTTCCTTGAAAATATGACTGAAGTAAAGCCAACAATTGGCAGCACGTGTCAGGAGAGGAATATGCTCCAGAGACTGTTGGAGTGCACACAGTCCTGGTGACACCAGCGGTCTTTGGAGCGCAGGTCACCTCAGCTGGTTCCTAACACAGCTGCCTTTAACCAGGCTGGAGCGAGAGGTAAACACCACTTCAGCTCCTGTGAAGAGCACCTCCATATGTGCACTGACAACTGACAGAGCCAAATGTTTACTTCAGCCTCCAGCCAATTACTGTCAGGGACACACCAACAAGAGCTGGTCCAGCAGGAGACATGCAAATGCATTCTGGAGCACGGGGTTCCCATGAGGGCGTGAAGGCTGAGGACCATGTGGTACTTCTCTGAACACACCTGTAATCATCTCCAGCCCCATATTTACCTTCCTGAAGAGAGCAGAGACCAAGAACCCATGAGCACCTGGCTGCTGTACACTACTCCAGTGGAGCTGCTTCCTCCCTGTTTTGTTTTGAAAGAAGGAAGGGGGGCAGCTAATAATTTATTTTCTGTAACTGTATCACACAAGTAATCAAACAACTGTTGAAAGTTGGGGAGGGAGGCAGTGGGGCAGGAGGGGGTAAGAGGACATGTGTTCACCTACACGATAAGGTTTGCGCAGTCACAGCTCAGCCTGCCTCGAAGGCGGAGTGATGGGCACGTGTTTGTTCTCAGCAGTTCACCTGCTGCTGCCTTTCAGCACTTTTTATTCAGTTGTTTTGTTTACACTAGAGGCCTATTGTCATCACCTCCGTGCTGCCAGCACAGCTTCAGGTGTGAGCGGTCCACGGGCACTCGAGGTACGGCCACGGCAGGATCAGCTGGGAGGGGCTCCCTGCTCCCGCTGTTCGTGAAAAGCGCTTCCTTGGCTGATCGTGATAAACCCAGGCAAACAAACGCTGCGCCGGCTATTGAGCCTGTCTTTCTCCTCGGGACTTGAATTGTGTGGAGCATTCAAGGCAGTATAAACAGAGCTAATATCCAGTAATGAAGCTGGGGGAGACTCCCAGGTCTGACTTCCACTTGATGACAGGTCCTGTTGCTGGATTGCTGGATGAATGGAGGTGCTAAGCACGGCCATTGTTTTCAAGCAAGGTTCAAAAAGAATGCTTCCCATCTTTTGAGTTCCCATTTTCAGATGTAAAAATCCTGCCCAGTTGAGCCCAATGCATTTTCATGGGATTTTTGGACCACTGTCCCAATTACACACACAATGCGGGCTCTACACCCAGGGAAAGGCATCCTGCCTAACTTAATTTTGTACATTTTCTGCAGAATGGGTGTGTGTGTAATTGGGCAGAACCCGTGGATGTCCCAAACTTTTACAGAAGTGCCCAAGAAGGTGAAAAAACCCCGTCCAAGGGTCTTTCTCCCACTTGCTTACATGTCCTTAAGAAGGCTTTCCCTAAAATACACAGCATTATCTTTCTGAATTTACTGCCAATGTACTGTCAGAGCACAGTCACTGCCCCCTGTTATTTATTCTGCTAAACCAAATATGCCAAATTTTGCATATAAAATCTACACATAGTACAATTTCCTGACCATTTTAGAAGGTCTTCTCTGTACCTCCTGAATCTCTCTTTTCTGGGTGTGGGTCAAGCAATACTGAATACACTACTGAAAACGGGATTTTCCACATCTAGATGGCATTTGCACTTCCCTAGTTCTGCTGGGAATTTCTTCCCAGATGGACTCCAGGAAGACGTTCCCCATCTCATGGTGGCACTGCACTAGTGGCTTTTACAACACGCACACGACTGCCCTGGGCTCTGCTCAAGAAAGGTTTTCATGGACATCTCACAACCAACAGAGACGGCTGCATCACCAAGTACAGGCTTTCAGCCTCCAGCCCTAACCAGCATCCATAATGGTACCCACCACCGTCTGAGCTCTTCTCCCCTCTGCCTGAGGCATTTTCCCCATTCTGCTCGTGGCTACTGCACAGGAGTGGCTGGTTTTGGGCCTCTTGCTCAGATGCACAGTCCTGTGGGAGCTCAGCCCACAGCTGCTCAGCCACTCAGGGATAGCAGAGTGCAGCTGCTGAACCTCAGAGAGCTCTGACATGGATTTTAGTGGGATTTACTGCACTGAAATGCAGAAAATTTTGTTGCCTTTAGGATTAGCCCCTTCATTTGCACATACAGTAGTGCATGCTGTCTGGGTCTGCTTCCCTGCACATGGCGCTCGGTCCTTCAGTTACCTCCAAAAGGATTTCTGCCGGCAGGACACCCACAATTTTAATTCCTTCTATCAGCAGCCATTGCAGCTGGGCAGTTTCCAAATGTTACTGGAGCAAGGACCATTAGCAATTTTATCACAGTCAACATAACTTGGGTTAATTTGCACTGATTATGAATGATCCCAGGTCTCTGGATACAGATTAGTGCTACTGCAGTGCAGGGCTTTTATCACTGTCTTTGAACTAAAATGTAATTATTTCATTAGAAATGTTCTAAGTTTCCATTACAAATGGTAACTAACAAGGCTGGGGCAAGGTGCGCTGAGGAAAGGCTGTGTGGGCAGGAGCAGTGCAGTCCGCAAGCCTCCATGGCCCCCAGAGCCTGCTCAGGGAGCACGGCTGCACTGCAGGGTAGCATCCCACAAGAATAACAGATAAACACGCTCGCTTCACAAGCCCCTGGGCACTATATTTCTTCTGATGGGAATCATCCATTATTCTTCCATCCTCCTCTGTGTGTCACATTAGTAAGAGGTTTTACAAAGCAAGTCAGGGGACAGGTTTATTTACTCCCAGCCGCACTGCACAGCACCCAGGTCCATCGGTATTGGTTACACATGACCTGGGGTCTTCCATTATGGGCTAATGTCTGCAGCCCTCTGACCTCCGGAAGTGCTTAAGGAAGAGCTGCAGTAAATCAGAGCAGCACTTTGCTGTGGAGGAAGAAAGTCCCTTCTTATCAATCTGCCAGCGGGAGAGGAAGGACTCTGGCTGGGCTGCTGAAGGGGGACGTGCTCTTGGCTGCTGGGAAAACTCTGCAGATGGAAGCAGTCCCTGCGTCTGCACATTGCCACCACGGACTGCAGGAGCGGAGCTGCAGGGAGGTGAGCCAGGCTGTGTTCCTCTCTCAGCTTGGGCTGGCAGGAGAAAGCCCAGCCATTCATGGTAAAGCAAGGGCTGTATTTCAGGAGCCTGCACTAAGCTCTATAACCAGTGCTTAACACTCAGGTTCTTACCTCTTACCAGAGAATATGAAGACTCTGAGCAGGCTCAGCACATTAGTCAGCATGGAGTTAACCTGAGGATGCCACTGAACACCCGGTGTGCCAGAGCACGCAAAATTACAGGAGGAAGCAATAATGTAACCACAAAATGCTTGCAAATCATCTTCACTACAAGCAGCTCTCCCCAGGAGGGTGGAAACAAGCAAATTTGCCACATCCTCTGTGTCGACAGGTGGAGTCCCAGAAGAGGGCACAGGGCAGGGAGAGCACTACCAGGCAAAGCCCCTGTCTCTGCTGGTCCTGCATCAGCAGGGGATCTCAAAACTAGTAACAAGCAGCTCCCAGGGAGCCCCAAAGAGCATTGGGATGGGACCATTCCCTGATCTGGACTGGCACTGAAAAGGAGAGAATGAAGATCTGCCAACCAAGTGCCCAACTTATCTCTTACAATGAAGGCAGGAGGACCTAGAGAACAGAGTCTGCTGACTTAGAAGCAAATGAAAAAGCAGCTGATCAGCCTGCTCTGGTCTGGAAAAGGCATGAAGGTCCAAGATCCCATCCACATCCTTCATCCCAAGAGCAAGAACGCCACCCAACATAAAAAGCAAGGGAAGAAAAGGCAACAAAAGGATGTTTAATATAATTGAATGTGTCATGTGCCTAAAAAGTGTTCTGCTTTGTCATACACATGCATACAGAGATTGCTTTGTGTGTGTTTCTTCCTTCTGCCCATCTCCAGAACAAACACTGCAATTTTACTCTCCCATAACTGTTTCTTGGCTCCTTCTACACATTCCACTACAGCAGCATCACAGATTCCCTACAGGAAGGACTTACTCAACCAGCTGATGGAGCTCACTGCCAGATTCACATTATCCTCTAATGTATGAGGAGTGGCTCTTTGGGGAAAGACGGAGTAACATCCAGCAAAAGGGAAGGCTCCATCCTTCAGGGTACAGGAAATACTACCAGAAACAATACATTTTTCTGGCAGAGCTTAAGTCTAAGCCATATGAGAAGCAGAGCCAATGGTGCAGAATCTCCTCCTGAGGAAAACTTGCTACATCACCTGGAGATATTTTTTGTGGTTTATATGGTTTGAAGTTATGCCTTTTACTGCAAAAGGGAGTTTACAGTGGGGAAGTTTTTGCTCAGCTGCAGTTAGAGACAGGCCCAGACCAAAACCTCATAATTACAGAATCCTAAATCTTGGAAAATGCCCACACATGTATTCACACTTCACAGTTCAGACCCAACTTTCTACTGCATAAGGATCAGTAAATGTTTTTTTCTAATATGTAAATATTAAGTCAAATCAGCCCCACAGACACATAGACTATAGAAGGAGCAGCATATTTCCATACATGCAACCAAGGAAAGATTTTTTTTTTAAGAATCAGCAGCCTTCACTGGGATCCTGGGAGCCTGTATTCCCACATCAACCTGAACACAGCAATGTGACACCCTTTTTCTCCTCATCTCTGTTTAACTGCTTGCTTGCTGTTTACTTGGTGTCTCAGAAGTACCAACCACAGGATCCAGTACTGTCAATTCTGTCACTTTTCATGTGACAAGTGTCCCTCTTCCACATTATGATAACGACTTTGAAAGCCACTTGGCATTTCAGCTTCCTTCCTGCTTCTCTCAACAGCTACACAAATGATGTCAACACGTACAGAACAATAGTGTATCATTAGCTGATAAGCACAAAGTGCACAGGAGCCTGTGTCCACAGGGCAATTCCCAAAAAGAGACTTGCATGCATTGAAATACGTGTAGAATTGATATTTCTCAGGGAAATAAGGGAGGCAGAGTGTATTGTTCCGTTCTTTTTATGTTGAAGGACCTGTGTGTTGTTAAGAAATGATGCAGAGGGATCTGGAAAACAGAAAGCTAAGCTGGGTAGGCTCGAGCTTTGTGAAGAGCAAACTGAGCTGTCCCACAGCTGTCTCAGCTCTCACAGTCACCAGGGCTTTTACCTTCTGCTGAGACTGAAGGAAGGAGCCGGAGCAGAGCCCAGCTCACCACACCCAACACAAACACACACTATGGGACATTTACACTTCAAGCCAGAATTTCTTATGCACGTACAATACCAAATTAATGTGACTTATCTCACTCCTATAACACTTTTCCTACAAATCTATTCTAGGATAACTCACAACAACATATGGTGTTCTTAAGAGGTTTCCAGTTTTTATTTCATCTTTCCCAATGCAAAAGTGGATGCAAATATTTCTGTAGCCAAAAAAACCCCAAGGCTTAAAACCAAAAAAACAACCAAACAAACGCCCTTGCAAACCAAAACAAAAACCCAAAGAAATCAACAAACAAACTGAACAGCAAAATAAAGCACAAATACAAACACAACGTGTTTTTATGGTGGGGACATTTAATGCCAGTTTCATATTATGGCAGTTTAAAATCTGAAATAAAATAAAAATTGTGATAAGTCTGTACTCAAAGGACGGTACCACCAAGGCAATAAACTCCTGACACACTATGTTTGGCAGTGGAGATATCCTTGCCTTTCACTGCTTCATCCTGTTCCTGGAGCGCTGTTACAGAGTGTTGTTTTAAAGTCAGGATCATTCAGCATTTTAAAAAATGGATCATTAAACACTGTGTGCTTAAAGCCTGCCCCCCCTCCTTTTGTTAACTTTTTCCCAAACAAGCAGTTTTCTGTCATGAGCACACCTATCTGTCAGCCTTTAACAGCAACATGTGGACAGTCCATGTGGGCACTTCAAACACCAGGGGCACGTCAGCTCGTGCCTCAGTTCTACAAGTCTCTAAAATAGGGATAAATGCAACTCAAGTGTGCAGGGAAGCTTTTCTATAAATATGAACAGGCTTTGAAAACTTGATAGTGCCAGTGAAATCCTGTTACTATGAAGACAACCAGACTTTGCTCCTTCCCATAATAAATCATTTTAAACCCTGTTTGCTGACTGTTCTTACAGTTACTGTAAAGTGAGAAAACTTCCAATTTCATACTTCCTCTAGTATTTTTTGCCACAGACAATCTTACTGTAATTAGTCTGGTTTGTAATGGAAAACAGATGAAAGGAGAAATTAAAACAAAACCTTGCCTCCTATCTAAGGTGTTTTCATGCCATGCATCCCAAGGAGTTTTCCCAAAATCAACAACATGAAATTAAAAGCTCCAATATTTCTACCAGACCTGACAAATGCAGATTAAGCTTAAATTTAAATGGAAAGTGAAAAGATTTTTCCTTCTCCTCACCTGCCAAGTCTTCAAAGTTCAGGGCTCTGTGTTTCTCTTTCAACACTTAGCAGGAGAAACACCTAGGGTTGAGTGGAGAGATTTCCTACTCACACTGGCATTATTCATTATTTCTGAAGTGTCGACAAATGTCTTCAACACTACACAACACACACAAACAGAGTCCCTGCCCCGATGAATTTACAGTCTGAGGCTGTTATCTTTGCTCTGTTTTGGTGCATCCCCACGAATTTCAACAGGGCACCAGATGAGCCCAATCCACCTTCCACCAGCAGTTTTCCACTGCTTTTAACAGGAGCTGGAACAGCTCCAGTCAGGCTAAGTTATAGAATTAGCCATTGCAGGGCAGAGCAGAGTTCTTGGCATGTCTGCAAACAGCAAAAACGCCCCTGATTCTCAACTGTTTTGTTTTAAATTAAGTGTATATTTGAATGTTTTCACACATAATACATTCTGAGAACTTAAAGAACTCCCTTTGACTGTGTCTTTCAACCCCAGCAGTGCTACAGATCAACCAGCAGTAGGCCATGTCTGAACCAAGGCAGGCTGGCAGCTACAGTAACAGCTCCAGCTGGTGGAAGTTGGTGAAAGTTTTGGTTTATTTTGTGCTAAGCTTTCTGCCAGCACATTTCACACCCTGGAAGTGTGTATTTTCTCTGACATTTTTGAGAGCCTCCAAGTGTTCCTGAAAATAGCTTCAGAAATGTATTCCAAATTCAAAATGGGGCAATTTCTGCATATCCAAAACTATGCTCTGAGTTGCTCTCTGTGCCTTTTCCCCAGCTGTACCTTGTGGAAGAGAAGGTGTAGCCATGCAGTGCTGTGCACTAACACACACACAAGGCACACACACTCACTTCCACCCAGAAGGTCGTACGAGGACAGCACCAACCAGAGATACTGCCCTTCTGGCTCCTGCTCTAGCTGGGGCATGGATCTTTGTCAATGTTCCCACGTAAGCCAGACCTGATTTTAAATGTTGTAATAATTAATTATTGCAGTTAAAGCAGCATTTGGATTCACAAGTGAAACACATTCCAGCTAAAAGCAGAAGGGACATTACTGCTATGATGGGGAAAGCAGCATCTTAAACTCACATGTCCTCGGTATCACTGACTCACATCGTGCCAAAGCCCAGCACCAGCACAGCCAAACACCACAGCTCACACCAGCCTGACCTCAGCTCCCCATGAACCACCCCCAGCTCAGGCCAAGGCAATGGGAAGCGACTGAGAAAACCCCGCAGTTAACAGAGCACTTTTGGAGACACGTGCAGGCGAAGTCCCCACCCAAAGCCCTCTGCAGCCTACCTGGGGCTGTCTTCTGGCACAAGGACCCAAAAGGGCTTTCCTGCTTTCAGCATTCCAAACAGGATGTGGCTACTGACTGCTGGGAACGTCCCTCTCCTTCTGTCCTCCAGCTTAGAAGTGCCTCGTGCAGTTATCCCTGATTACAATTAGTATTTCTCAGAGATGTCCTGCTTTCTCCAAGATGAGAAGTTCCAAGGGATTTCCATCCTCTTCCTCAATGACTCGGCTCATTCACTCAGCCCCTCTGGAAAGTGAAAATCAAGATCATGAATTTGTGTACAATAGAACAGCTGACCCCTTCACCATAAAGTGTGACAGTACACTGGAGAAGTTTGCTCCGACAACTCTTATGTTCCGCTCAAACAAATGACTCTCTAACCCTTTTTAATGGATTTTTTTCTCCTATTTAATTAATATTTTCAACCGTTGCAAAAGAAACATAGGCATAAAAAGCTTTCACCAGAAAATATTCATTCTACTGGAAACACTGCTTGGGGATTTAGTAAGGTAACTCCTTGTTCACAGAGCATCAAAGTACTTAATTTCCTGAGTAAAGCTTTTTAGTACTCTTAAAGTTTTAGCTTGTACTTATCTTCCTTATTTTGAAAACTTTTCTCAGTTTCTTTCTCTGATGTAGCATCATCCCATTGATTCCACACCTCATGCAGAGCAGACAGGATGAGACACAATGCTCAGCTGTGTTCAGTGTATAATTCAGGATAATCTCTTCCCATCCTAAACCTATTTGTTACTGTAGAACCACTCTGGGATACAAGCCTAGTATCAGATTGGTTATTTGGACAAAAAAAGAGGGGCTTTTTTCACATCTTTCAAATAGGAATGGATTCCAAGACGCAAGTTTTAGGTTATACTAAAAATGTGATCCATAGTCAAGGTCATACGCCAGCTCAGGTCCCTGAATGCTTACAAAATTTTGGATACCCAGGTGCAGAGCACAAGTCCCAGTCCTATAGAGAAGCTGCCTTCAGTGTGGAGGAAGTAGGAACTCCTGGGGAACCAACAACTAGCTGATTTCCTATATAAACCCTGAAAAGTCTTTGGGGACAAGAGACTTACATGATCAACACTTCCACTATCTACAAATAACCTCCTCTTGCTCCCTGTCTCCTACCTTCCACTCACCCGTTTCCCATAAACGTTTCCAGGCACAATGGATTTGAAAACTCAGATTATTCTGTTAAAATTGCTGACTCTGTACTTGGGACCCTGAGGCAGATTGGGACAATCCCCTCAGGTCCTTTCTCCAGCTAATTTATAGCCATTTCTGTTGAGACAGGAGTTACGGTCTGTAAAAGGCTTGCTGTCAGCCTCTCATAAAACCCCAGCACCCTGTCAGAGAAGGGACAGAGCCTGGGAAGAAAGTTTCAGCAGCAATCAGCTGGTCTCCAGATGGGTGGCCTTCTACACGCTGTCCAATCCCATGGGCCCAATAAACCAGCCCTGATCTTGCACTTTGAAAAAACAAAGATACAAACCCTCCTCTACTCTCAGTTAGGGTTTTATAAACACGCTCCCAGTCTCTGTGTCAAATTTATTAGGAAAAAATTCATTCTGCCATCTTTCTTTGCATACATATGGCCAGCCCCTTTTGCTCCAGTTTCTCACTTTTACATGGGGTGGAGAGACTTGCATCATGATTTACATCCTTCTGGGTTGTTTTCCCATCAGAAATAAAGAAGGGGGCAAACAGAAAAAAGAAAGTTGAGGGATTGGCCTCCAAGGTATAAAACCACCCGCATGAGGCAGTGTTTGTTCTCAGTCTGGCATAAATTGTTCTCTTGTTCTGTCCTCTCCTCCTTAACTAACCAAAAGATCACATGATTAAAGATGTGAAAGGTTGATCAGCAGTGCTGGAAGTGAGAAAATGGCACAATTCCAACCAGATGAGCACCCTGCCTCTGGAACAGCAGCGCCACAGGACCACAGTGCTGCTGCTCAGGGGGCCTGGCTCTGCCTCAGCACACAAACCACACTTACCCTGCACCTACAGATCTTGACTTCAGTTCCCTTCAAGCAGGGAAATCTCTACGAGCCTCCAGACAACTATTTATTCAGCTATTATGTCTGTCTATATTAATTGTGACATGCATAATTTTCCCTGTATTTAGCCCAAATTCCCCGTTTACTTTCAGGTCATTGCTCTTACTCACTTTCAGCAGTGCAAAGATTTCACACTTGGCATTACCCTGAGGGAACCAGAGATGGCTGGGGTGACTCCTGTGCCTGGCAGATGTCTCAGAGCCAATGATCCAGCTGCAACTTGGAAGCCAATTTTGTTCTCCTCTAATCTCAGTCCATAAGTGTTACTACTTCTACACAGGGACCATTAGGACTGTTCCACCAACTGTCCCGTCAGGATGATTATATCATGCTCAGAGACATTCAAATAGTGCAAAAATAGAAAGCAAAATTGTAGAGGGAGACTGAATGTCTTCACAAAGAGTGAGCAAATGTCATATTGAATCAAGACATAGGACGAAATTTTTGCCATCATAAACCTCTGCTCACTCAAACATAATTATGGCTGATCCTGGAATCTGGGTATGTAGACTTTGAACTGAGGTAAAAACTACGTTAAAGAACAGACTTGATTGTAAATATGTGATGATGGTCCCACTGATAGCATGGAGATCACTGAAGGATTCACTGTGTGTATGGGTAAGAATGATCTGCCATATAAAGGCAATTTACAGACCAGAGGCACATTTTGTGAACAAATCCATGTATAACATTTTCCTGTGAGAACAGATCTGCAGATTTTGATGCTTTTTGCTAAAGGTAATTGTTTGCAGCATTCAGAACATCTCAAAACTGCAATCCTTATTTGAGGGGGAAAAAATAACTTTGCAAAAGAGCTCGACCTGTACCCACAAGAAGACAGCTAAAGGTCTGGGAAGAACCCTGAAATGCATTTACTCCTTGGAGACAGACTACAGTCCACTGGCAGTGGGGATTTCTAGATCAAAACCAGACCATCACCCAAGTAATTAGCTTTGTCTCTACTATTTTCAGTGGGAGCCTGGAGGAACTTCAGGGTTTGAGATCAAGATTATTACTGCCTTTTTACAGGTACAAAATTCCCTCATTAAGTGCACTGAAAACCAAGGCTCCTTAGCAAAGGAATAATGCTTCACATCAACTATTAATAATCTTTCATTGCTGAGATTCAGGACAGCCACAAAACGCTATTATCAATCTTCCCATTGAAGCTCTGCCCATCTGCAGTATTTGGCACAGATTTTAAAGTACAGTAGACTTGAGTTTTCCAGGGAGCAGCCATCACTCCTGTGCTCCCTCTAGAGTGACTACTGGAAGCCAAAAGCATTTAAGCAAAGCTAGATAAAATCAGCGGCGCCCAATGTGGGTTCTTTCTGGTTTCCTGCAAGTAAACAGACATGTTTACAAGGGGCTGTACATTCACATCAATCATAAGGTGACTTTGTTTACAGTAGAGGAATTTCCTGCAGGCTTTTGCTGTCCTGGTTTCTTTCTCTTCGTATTTACTTTTGTTCAATTGCAATTTAAAAAAAGCCATAGGTACTCCAGCTCAATTCAAAACATGACACACTGAAATCTGAAGAAGGCTATAATTCATGCCCAGGTTTAGTTGTTCTTTTTCTTGTTTGTTTGTTTAAGCTAACACATGCCTCTGCATTAAAAAGCCACTTTTCTCTACCCATCCAATTCATCTACACCTGGAAGAAGACAGCTTTGATTTGGGTCCCCATAAAGAACTGCTTTTCTCATCAAACCTACAAAACAGCAGAAGCTCACCTGACACAGGGATTGGGCTTTTACTTCAGGAATCTAAGAGACAGATCCCTCAGAGGAATTAAAGTCAAAATGGTAGTGAATGTAACTGAAAGCCTGGCATTCATATCAGCTGAGCAGCTGGGATTAAGGACTTCTGCTGCCATGAATCAGAGTGAATTATTTCTCCACTCCTTGACTGAATACAAGTTTACTTCAGTGGGGATTTAATTTGAAGAAATGCTGCAGAATTTGGCTGCAAAAATTTAGAAGCTGGACAGAGAATCATGTGTCAACAGCAAGCTGCTCCTTTCCTATTAAAGCATTCCCAGAACCTCTAAAGACAGAACATCCGTACTGGAGTTTTTTACCTGTACTCACCCAGAAATGAGCACAGGCACAATCCGAACACAAGGAGCTGCATGGTCACTCCTGCATGGTCACAGCTGGTGTGCTGCAGTGAGCCCCGGGGCAGGAGGAAAGCTGCAATCCTCATCTTTGCTTCTCTCTGATCTCTTCCTAAAACCCCAGTGCAGTCTCAGGAGCAGGCCTGCTTCTCCTGATGCAAGGAGATGAGTGAGCACACAGCAACGAGAAGCCACACGGTTCTTGTGTGCAGGGAGCTTCAGCCAAAGCAGAACACACAGAGCTTTGTCAGGCTGGCAGCCACTGGAATTGCTGCGCTGTCTCTCCGGGCTGATAACTTGGATGTTCTAAGATACACATATTTTGGTCATGAACCAAAAGTTCACTCATACTTAAGCTTCTGTGTACAGGTAAGAAAAACCTGCAGCTCTCGGTCACACAGGGTGTGCATCGCACCCACTGGGATGGCACAGGTCTCATCAGCCCCTGAAGTGATGTGCTCACTCCAGGCTTCACTGGCCCAGCTCTTTGCTCTCCATTATGCAGCATGGTGTGACAAGGCATTAGGTCACTCTGGTTTATCATCCCTGAGAGCAAGTGAGCGTTTAGAGGTCAAAAAGAGGAAGCACCAGGAAAAGGCACTTCTTGAACACACAAGCATTAGCAGTCAAGACACGTTTAACCCACAAAGGCTATAAATGATAGATAAGAAGGAATCTAAAGAGCAGAGACAGAGATTTGCCAAACACAAAGTAGATTGGTGTTTCTGAGTGGCAGAAGAGGGAAGTAGCCCCCCTATTTGCTACTGAAAGGCTCAGCTGCAGAAATAGAAGCAGGGGCCACATGAGTATGAGACTTTTGGAATTTCTTTCCATTAGCTTCCAACGTACAAGCCATGAGTCAGTATAAAAATCAGCCTAGTACAAACTCTCTTTGTTAGCATCTGTTAGCAAGAATGTCAGCTAATCAATACATTTTTATTGCCAGATACCTACAGGGCTGGAAGAGACACCATTTCTGACATTATTTTCAATGTTCTTCTTACACCTCATATTCCTGGAAGCAGTTTTCCTTCACCTTGTGTGGCGTCGTTACTCATCTTTACTGATGCTTATCTACCTCCACTACTCTGCAAAAGGCCATCTAGAGAGTTGTGTCCCTCTGGACAGGCTACCAAACTCATGCAGCCAATTGTCTCCTCCCCACCACTTAATCCTGCCACACTGTCACCTGCAGTCGGGTCGGGATTTGGCTCTTCAGGGTGGTGGGGACCCTTGTAGTTGACTTGCAGTGTCCCCACAGAGCAGTTTCCCTGCTGTAGGTGATGAGAGGGAACAGCCAGGACTTGGCAATACACAAAAACAATCCTCCCAATCCTGTAATCCAATTTACAAGCAGCTCCTCGTACCACATTTGTGTGTCGCAGGTGAATAGAGCCATAAGCCATATCTGTTAGCAGCCCTTGCTGCAGCCACAGACTTCTGCAGAGCTGTTTGGCACCCTGGAGAATACAAGTTAGCAAGTCTGGAACTGCCTCCTGGAAACTTCCCAGCCTCTCTGTTTGCTTTTCTAGACAGACACTTCTTCTACCTTCCCAGGTACGTATCAGTGTTTTTCTCTCCCATGCACTGGCGGAGCCCTGGGTTCCACAGTGCTTTGTGCTTTTGAGGAATCCTGGCTGCACACACAGGACAGAGATAAACGGGCACATGGTGCTGAGCCCCGGGGGCTTTTCTGGACCCCAAATGCTGCTTCTCAGGAGGATGTCCAGCACAGAGAGCAGAGCACTCTGACCCACCTGGGGAGCCCTGTAATCCCTTCCTGCCTGACCTCTTGGCTCTCAGCAAGTCACTCATCTCTCAGGGTTCTGTCCTGTACCTTCACTATGAACTGTCTGAAACAGCACCATTAAGCACAAGCTCCAAGCTTTTCTCTGCTCTGCTTTTCAGATTTCCTCTGACATTATGGCCAGGTCAGTCTTTGTGAACCTGCACCCCAGCCTGGATGTGACAATTCCACCTTCAGCAAGGTATAACATGTAGTGTTGTGACACCACAAGGGGAGCAGGAGGAGACAGCACCATATTCTCTTCAAAGATGCCAATCCCCAGTGTATGAACTACACAGAGCAAGATCTGTCTCTTCTCACATGCTGGTAAAACCAAGCCCTGTCTGTGCTGTGTCACTTGGCATTAATGCACTTCATAAATAATAATGCATTGATGTGTGGGCCAGGGGCAATCCAAGACTGAAAAACGTAGTCAGCACAATAAATACCAAGTACAGAGGATACAACAGCTCCAGGTTACTGTCTGTAGAGAGTAAAATTAAGGTAGAATTCATCTCCTCTAATTTCCAATCAAGTGAATAAGGCAATATCGTTCAAAGGAATGGGGACACAGCCAGCAGTACCTTGCACACTTTGGGAAGCACATTAATATCAACAGTGTCTTGGAATAACATATTTAAGAGAATTATTTTAATTCTGAGTACTGCCTTGCCTCAGGACCAGTTTCCATGTGTCCCAAGACATGTTGAAACAATAAAGAACATTTTCTTACCAAGCCTCTGCAAAAAATTTTCTCTTAAGGGTTTAAAAAATTGGCAAAAAGCCTTCTGTAAGAAAATGGAAATACTCCTTGTTGCAAAATCATCACACTGCCTCAAGAAGTTCATACAGATATTGGTAACTTAGAAAAACTTATATATTTAAACCAATCCTTTTCTATTAAAGACAAGTGGCGACTCTAACTTTAGAAACAGACAACATCAAGCAAAACTTTTCAGCATAACGAGCAAAGAGATGATTTCTGTAAATATGTTTGTTTAGTTGCAGGACAACCTGATTCTGAGGTGCCAATACAAACCAAAGGACCATTAGATATTCTGAAGGTTTAGAAATAACCAGGCCATCACAATGAACACCCGAGTGTTTGGCCTTTGCCTTTAACCAACCTAAGAGCTCATCTAAATATACCTGAATGTACAAACACAACCAATGGTTTGCAGGCTCCTGGGGGCTCCCTGATGCAAAAATGAGGTGGTTAATCTATCCTGTCGACATGTACATTGTACACTAGGGATTGGGGAAATAGGAAAAATGATTGAACTCAAAGCAATGCAGTCGCTGGGCAATGGCTTGCTCATCTTTGCACCTCATGTGAGAATAAATGAAGTCTCTTCTTCCCTTTACACACAAGTAACCTGGCGAGCCTGGGTAACTTGTTTCATCAGAAAAAGCACAACCTAGGCCTTTGACAAATGAAGCTACAACTGGGGGAGTTTTTCACGTGGGCAGCAGTAGACACTGAAGTATTTGGTATTTCTCATCCCTGTAAGAGAAGGATTTCTACACTTCTTAATAAAAGGAGAAAAATCCTCAGCATTCCAATCTCCTTGGCGTTGTTCACAGTGAATATGTGCATAGCAAACCCTGCATACCTGACGTTTCCTTGCCCAGGCTGTGTGCATGCTCACACCTGACAGCAGTTCTGCTGTATTTGCTGCCACAGAGATCACTTGGCAAACATCAGAGATACAGCAGCAAACTCAGCTATCATTCTGTTACAAGGAATCTTATCAATCCTAATGCAAAAATTATTCAAGAGTTCTTTGTTTCTTATCCTGATTAAAAGTTTTGATAAGCTTCACACACTTCCCATCCTTCCCCATCCAGTAAAACCATTTGTTTAATGCACTGGTGTGTGTGGCACAACCATTTGCAGTCCTTCAGCATCGATTAAGAAAAACCAGTCCAAGGTTCTTCTATCCCTCACATCCAGGCTGTCCTGCTGCCACATAGACAAGCTGAGGTGGCACAAAGATGCAGTGGAGCACAATTCAGGGGCAGTGTTGGACTCCTGTGGGCAGGGAGAGGCTACCCCAGCATGAAACAGGGTCACTCATGCTGTTCTGCCAAGTACTCCCGGGATCCTTCCCAGAGCTCTGCTTGCCCTGTAGGACTAAGAAACTGATGTCTCTGGGCATCCCGCACAATTTTCTCCATGTCAGGGTGCCATGCGCTAGGGAGAACACACCCCTGCAAATACACTCCTTCAGGTGGTAAACAGAACAGGAAAGCAGATCTCCACTGGAAAGCAAAAAATCTCCCGATAATAAGCTGTGACTGAAGTAAGATTCTCTTTATGCAAAGCCAAGTGATATTCAAAACCAATCCAACTGTCCTTCATTTTGATCTTTACCAGGAATTATTAGCACCCCTACAGGAGAAAATCCACCTCCTGTATTCTGTTTCCAGCTGGCTCCGATTCACTCATGTTCTAAATGTCCCACTGGATTCTTCTAACATTTTATAAGGTGGCAGCTTAAATTCCTGTAATCCATTGCCCCAACTATGGCTATTAGCACACAGTATGAAAAACAATATTTGGGAATAGTAGAGCCAAACTTTGAAAGTGCAGTCTCCGAATATCACTGCAGCTTTAGAAATGAGTTTGAAAATATCCAGGGATTGGGCTGCCCTTGTGTAAACCAGGTCACTTGGACCCTGAATTTCTTGCTCTGATCACGTCTGTTGAAAGAGGTAGGGAGAGGGGGACCGTGTAGAGCTATGAAAAGCCTCCTTCAATAACTGGGAATGGCTTTAAACTGAGAGAGGGCAGGTTTAGATTAGATATCAGGAAGAAATTCTTCCCTGTGAAGGTGGTAAGACACTGGAATAGGGTACTCAGAGAGGCTCTGGCTGCTCCATCCCTGGAAGTATTTGAGGTCAGGTTGGATGGGGCTATGAGCAACCTGGTCTAGTGCAGTGTGCCCCTGCTGACAGCAGCGGGGTTGGTACAAGATGTTTTTTAAGGTCCCTTCCAACTCAAACCATTCTCTTGCTCTATGATACGAAATTAACAAACCTTATCTCAATAATCTCTCCAGTTTAGGTCTGGATGAAGATGCAGCTGTTACATACTGAGTGTAACGTAACAGACTGAAGAATTGAATAAAGCTAATAATGGAGTAATCACTAATAACAAACCTGTCGTACGTTAAGTATCATCTGCTAACAACACCAGTCCAAAATGCTGTACATCCAAACCCCTTCTGATCTCTTCACTCAGTCATGATCACACACCCTGAAACTACCTTATCTCAAAGGACACCACAGTTTTCCAGGGCAATCCATGAATATCCTCATGGCTACAATGATTCTCAGCAGCATTTGACATTACAGCCAAGGTCATTTTTTCACTAGCTAGTAAGGGATCCTTAGTGACCTATAAGTGCAGGTCTATTACAAACCTGTAGGACTTAAGTGAGCTAACAGCACATACCGTCTCCAACCTTTTAGGGTAAGTGTGAAGATCCCTCTTACATCAGATCCTCAAGATAGCCTGGGGATACTGATGCATCCAGGTCTGAAATTCATGCCAAAACAACCCCAAATAAAAATGCTGTGAAAAAATGCAGTCTCAGGGTGTCTAATTGGGAAATGAGAGTGCCAAAATAATTTCAGTTATTTTGCTGAGAACACAGACTTTAAAGGCTTATTCAAAGGGTGTGGGGGACACTTTACAGAAACAATTTTAATTAGCAGACAGTAGGGAACTGACAAATGTTTCATACAAGATGAACCTGAAACATATCTCCATTTTTTGTTGTTGTTGGGAGTAACATGATACAGAGTACTTAAGGAACACATTTCCCATAAGCGTCCTGACTGCACCTTCATGCTGTGGTGCATGGTTATTGCATGTGCAGTTCTACCCATCTGGGTGCAAAATCTGCACTTGCTATATTTGGAAGCAGAGGAGAAAGCCAGTTGGCATCTGCCCTCCTTCCCCCCATAAGATGCCCCTTTATAGCCCAGCAATCACCAAGCACTAGACCAAACATTTAACCAGTCACTCATCTTGACTCAAGTGTTTGTGAGGGTTCCCATTAGTCCATTTTCCTGTTTCACAACACCAGCATTTGAGCTCCCATTAAACTAAACCAAGGAGACATTCAAACATGACAGATCATCTCAGGATACTTTATATTTAGAAATCGGCCTCAGGCTACAACAGTTCCTGGGATTCCTACCTCCCTTCAGACCCAAGTTGATAATGTGTCCCTCATGAATCACTTCAAATCAGCATTGCACAGTCCCCAAAAGCCACAGAGAAGAATGAGGGTTCCCTTGAGCCAAGAAACCCCACAAATGTTCAGGAAATGGAAGACATGGCCCTGACCACACGTAAAATCCAACCAAAGAGCTCTTCTTGTCATTGAAAAGCTGTTTTAACAAATACTTAGGTCAACCTCCTATACATTTTCTAATTGGTTACTTGTCTTTATTTCACAAAATTCTATTCTTATGCACTGGCTTCAAGGTTACCCTGCTCTGGTCTAACGTGACCAGGCAAAAGATAAACTGCCTACAAGATAAATCTAGAGAGGAACACACTCCATAGTAAAATCCTCCATTGCATCTGTTCCCTTCACATGAACAACTGCTGCAATCTGGTATTTGTGTTCCAGGATATTTATGTGTTTCATACACCAGTGAGAAGCGATCAGGCAGAGCAGTCCCGAGGCTGCCAAGGGCTCACCAGCTGAACCGTGCGTGTGTGGGACGATCAGCTGCCAGGCTGAAGCCACATGGATTTTGTTACCTGTTGCCCCTGCGCAGCACAGTAATCAATATTAAGGGATTACACTCTAAGAACATGAGTGGGGTTCAGTTTTCTCTAAGTGACCCAAGCACATGCTCGACGTGTTTGTACGAGGAGATCAAGTGAAAGATCCATTAGACAATAAAGCAGCACAAGCCCACGTTCCTGTGGGCTGAAATCAAGGGCACATTTTCAAGCTCTGAGTAGGCTAAAGAAACCTGATGCCATCTGAAACAGCCCTCAGCCGGTGTGTGCTGGCTGGAGAGAAAATTCTCACTATCTTTTCACTATTTCTTTTCACTATCTCACTGCTTCGTACCTTGATGGGTTTTTGCAGGCTCAATGATACAACAGCGAAGTAACATCCCAGGAAGAGAAACTGAAGGGCCACACCATGTTTTCGTTATGAAGTGCTTCATGTCTGTGCCTCCAGCAGCTTTTCCATAGAAGCTGAGGATATTCATGGGGAGAGGCACAGCGAAATCAATCTGTGTCTGGAAAAGTTGATATGCTCCTTACTTGTTGTAACCTGAAGCTGTTGCCTTCTTTTTTTCCTCTCTTTTTTTTTTTTAATTGCTGGTACATACTTGAGACCTGAGCCAAAATGATATAAGAAGGAATCCTGCAATGGCTTTGCTGATTCTTTGAACAGATCCTTTGACAGCAATAAACTCCCGTGCTGAGAGCAGATACAAGGCAGTTTCAAATCAGACCATAAAGCAGCAAAAATAGATGAGTGCTGAAAAAAGTTCCTAATGTAAGTGCATGTGGAGATGTACTACTGCAAGTGCAACCCCAGGTTACTGGGAACTCCTGGTCGAGGAGGCTGCAGTGCTTTAAACACTGCAGCATCCCATGGAAACAAGGAGGTGCCCTTCATTCTGCACTCTGGTAAAGAGCTGGTGTCTGCTCCAGTCCCTGTGGGGCTGGGGACTCTGATCCCAGCAGGACTACAGGATGTTCATCCAGGAAGCCATTGACAACCCTGGGACTGAGCCTGCAGCTGCCAGCCTTTTCCAGCCAGGAACACAGTCATCTTCCAAGCTGAAGGAAGAAAATAGAAGAAATTATGCTGATAGGCTATTCTGAGGACAAACACTGTGCTGCATTTCCACATTAGATCCTCATGATAAGGACTTCATAATTTCTATACTGTATGCACAAAAAATATTAAGAATGCATTTTCTTCTAATAAGTACTTAAAGCATAGTCACAGTGTCACACCCACATACTCAACTTTATGATTTTGTCACCAAAACCATGAGATTAGGATAGCAGAACTTGGTGAGCAGTTTTTAAATTTGCCTCCTAATTTCTGAGCCTTGAATCTTGTTTTCCAGCTATTATTTTTTTCCTATGACAAGGAGGGTTAGAAACTGCCTTGGTTTTTGAAAACTGAGATTCTCCCTTAATTACATGCATGGCTCTAGGAAATACACCAAGTATCACATAACTTGGCATTATTACCGTGTTTCATGTTCAAAGCACTTTGCAAAATTCAGTTAATGAATCCTGCTAGCACTGATGTATTTGTAGTTAGTGAAAAATGATTGCTCTGAGCAGGACTTGGGACCCTGACAAGGCTCTTTGGAGGATCAGGCTCTAAGCAAGCTTTCTCAGGGTCATGGGAGGACTCATAACTGCGACTGAAATTTTTGGATTCCTCCCATCCCCAAAACCACACTTCTCTTACAAAAGATATTAGCACTCAAACAGAGCCTCATCCACACCTGAGTATCTGTGTACACAGTCACAGTGTAGCTAATTTTTGCTTGTTTTGTTACTGACCTACCCTTTTAGCCACCCCTGCAGTAACAAAGCAGCATACAGCACCAATAAAAACAATGCGCAAGAAAATGTTTCAAAATTGAAATACCACACACTTTGTAAGATCTGGAAAGTAGCAGAGCACAAAATGGAAGATCAGGTTTCCACACCTGCCTTTCTCCCCCATCCACCCACCCAAAATTTTAAAAGGAGTGTTTATTTGGAGAAAGAAAAATTAAAAGCTAATAGATAAGAGATGCACACTGGGGATTCAGAGGGTCCTGATCTAGGGACACGGAAGGTCTCATTACACCTGGAGAGCCCTTTTTCCTTTCACTGTTAAATCCCACTCCTAGACTCCCTTCTGGAAGGCTTTCTGAGGTTGGCAGTGTTTGCACTGCTTTGAAATGCAAGTCTCCCCGCTTTGTTTGTTTTTGAAATGGTTTGAAAGGGAGGAGCAGACGTCCTCGGCTACTAAAGCTGAGCTTTCCCAAAACACAAGCTGCTGCTCTTTGTTTGCTTCTCGTTAATTAGCTGTGTGTCTAATTAGTGACAGGTTCCCTTTGGCTTTCCTGAAACCAAAGCCGCTCCATGTCAGTAGAGGTCCATCAGGGGACTTGTCAGTGACCGAATGGTTTCCAGCTGCTCCTGGCCCTCCTCACGAGCACCGTGCACACACACTGACACTCCCCACTTCAGCCCTGCCCACGGGGATACCAGGACCTTCATCTGCACCGAAACCCTCAGCTCAGGCAGGTCCAACCTGCAACATCCTAATCCACATCACATCCTAATTGGTCGTAGAGGCAGTTTCACGGCAGCACAGAAAACGGAAGCTCAGTTTCTAACCCTCTGCTCCAGCCCACTTTCCCTTCCCAGTGTTTTGCTCTGACACTTCGGCCCAGATTCACCTCAGTTACTGCAGTCCAATAACACTAATTTCAGTCGAGGGTGAAAACTACTTTTCAGCTGTACAGGGCATCACTCAGCTTTCAGGGCACTCACCATAGGATACTGTTATTGCAGTTTGTTTATTTAAACTGAGGTGAGCTTGGTCTGTTACCAACTTTAAATTCACCTTTTGGGGGGCTCACTGGAAAATCCCTTCAGCTGGACATGCTGGTGTGAGAAAGAGGAAGGACACAGACTTGCACCATCCCAGGGGACCCCTGAGACTGTTTCTCCCCCACGCACACGCTTCCTGCTCTTCTCTGCTCACTTCCCCCCCTGCGGGTTTCCATCAGCAGGTCCCTAAAGAGAGAGGAGTTTATTTAATTCCCTACTGATGTCAGATCCTGTTGGTGCCAGAATGATTGATGGGAAAGCACCATGACTGACGGGAAGATGCTCTTTCAATTAGCTGTGTGGGCCATTTCCCTCTCTCTGCCCTCGCTCCCCATCGTCCCTCTGGGGCAGTGCCCTGTTTCAGGGTTTCCCTTTGTACCAGTGTTCTGTAATCCCTATCCCCATTTATAATCTGCAGCACCATTTTACACAAACATGGCTTATTTTAAACTGGGCAAAGCTGAACATGGAACTCTCTGCCTTGGATATGAAACAATCCCAAAACCCATCAACCCCAGGTCACCAGAGAAGATATTTCTCCCAGGAAAGCCAAAGGGTTCACAGCATTTGGTGCTGAAACCCAACGTCTTGGTACATGGCAGATGACAGCTCCAGGGAGTCATGGAAACAGGAGAAAAAACAATCTTCACATGGTTTTGACTTCTATTTTGCAATAACCACTCTAAGACTGGACTACACACGCAAACTGGGATTACTCCTAAGAAATACTACCAAGTGCAAAGCGGATGAGAATTCATCCTCTTTGGTTTCTTGTCTCTGCAGAACACATAGTGTCTTAGCTCTTGCTCTCATTCTTGGTTAACAAACCCATCCAGTGAAACAGGATGGCATAGGAATAGCAAAAAAGGATTTTCAATACCTCCTCTTGGCATTAACTTGAGTTTATTAGATTAAAGCACCCAAACCAAAAAGCTTTTGCAAATGTAATAAAATAAAGCCAAACTTCAGCACTTTAAATTATGAGGATTAAATAAAACCATCCTTTGACTTTTCTATACAGTCTTGCATTAGACTGTAACTTTAAAAAGTTGCTCGCAGAATCCCAATATAGAGTGTTAAACTATGTGTTAGTGAATCCACTGAGTCTCTCTCCCAGAGCAAGTGTCCAAAAGACAATCTGGTCCAGAAGCATCATGTCCTTAAATTAGAAGTGAAACACAATTTTCACAAAGGTAATATTTTAGACTTCCTTTCCAGGTTGCACTAGAAGTAATACAGTTTCCTGGAAATATTTTCCTGCCCCTTGAAGAATGAACAGTGCAATCTAAACATTGACTGCAGTCCAGGAGATTGAAAACACTTTCCTCTGTCAGTTTTAGCAATAGCCAGATGTGGATGAAGAGCAGGTGCCAACAGAAAACATCAGCTCTGAGCTCACGTGCTCTTCACCAGCAGAGTCCAAAGCGTGGAGCTCAGTTATTAGTTCACTTCCCACAGTACAACCTGGTCAGTGGCAGCTGTGTGGAGATGAGAGGAACCAGGGCAGCAATGAAGAGCTATGCTATTCTGGGACCACCAACTCCAGAAACAAAACCACCAGGCTGAGAGTTGAAGAAACACAGAGAGACACTTTGCTGGGGATGTGCTGAAGATACAAATATCAAATACCAGCTCTTCTGACCAAACAAAGCTGTTTGGAGGAACTTACACAACACTAAATGCTGACCAAAGAAACTCACCCTAACCTAAATCATCGTGACTGGTTCTCTGTGCCACATCCCTCCACCCACAAACATTTTCCTGGTTTGATACACTTCTAGTAGATGTATGCAGACCACACTATAAAGCTCACTATTCCCAACCCATTGACTATATATTTCCAGCAGCATTGTTGTCTTCTGGAGTTTACGAAGCACCTTTAATTCAGTTCTGGAAACACATATCTAGAATTTGTCCAGCATTCATATGTAATCAGTGAAGTTGAGATAAACACTTCTGGCTGGTACAAAGATTCCTTCCTTACACAAATTGAACAGCGTGCCAGTATCAATAGTGATTAAATACAATTATAAAATCATCTGTCATTTCCAGCATTGAGCCAAATCTTCCTTGTTTTAGTCAGCCAACATAACTGAAAGTCAGTTACATTATGCTTGTACTACTTGAGGAAGAACACTCCAGAAGATTAGAAAGAAATAACCTCTAATAGAGGTCCTTTCTCACATTTTCATGTGGAAAAAGAATTCCCAAGGTCTTCCAGCCTCTGTTGCTTTTCTATTTCAAGGTAGAAAATGCCACAGTACATAGAAATGAAAAAGAAATCAAGCACCTGACAGATTTGGTTTGGGATTTAGGTGACATGTGTGAGCAGATCCATGAGACTTTCTTGTATGACTCAATGCTCATCCTTGGTCAAGTACAGTTAGGAAAACAACAGAGGAAATTAAAGGGGGACAGAAACCCATGAAGGAGCAAAAGCTGAGACATCAGTCAGCCTAAGCCCAATCTCAGTTACAGCACAGGAGTCTGGAATAAGTCTGCTAAAATCAGTGCCATTCTTCCAGACTTACATACATGAAACAGAGATTAGGAGGCAGTTCTGACAATAAGTCAGGAGCCGTGCAGTATCATCCCCAGTTTCACTGCAGCTGCTGCACTGGAACACACACCTCTGACGGGGGATGCCGTAAACAACTGAGGCCTGAATGTCAGAAAGGGTTTAGGCTCCAAAAGTTGGACTGCTTCCTTTGGGGCACACACTGAGGGATTGCAGGGTTGTCTGCACACTACCTACTGAGCAGTCTGAAATGAAAAGGGAATCTGGCTCCACTCCACTGTTCCTCTGTTGGGAAAATAATTTGCAAGGGAAAAAAGAAAATTTATTTCTTCTTTGCTTTCAATCATCTTTCCCTGCAATTACACATGGCTTAGATCTCGAGCAAGGGAGGGACCAGGGAAAAGGGAAATAGAGTTGTCTTTGGAGAAGCAGCTTAATTATGTGTAATGTGGAGCCAGAGCCTACATTAAAACAGGCCATACAACGAGGACCTCGTCAGGCCATGAGAGAAGTCAGAATTTGAGATGTAAAAAAAACAAGGAAAAAGGAATGTCTTTTTAGATGCCACATGCTTTTAAAACCAGGGCTAGAAGCCTATGAGGAATGCCATTAGTGCCAGGCACTGCAGCACGTCTGGCTTCAAAGCTGCTCTCACAGCACACCATGTGTTTTTTCACCTGTGACTGTAGGAAAGAGCAGTAAACGGTTCTAGCAGAGCTGTGATGATCAGATTTTAGATGCAGTAAGAAAAAGCCAAGTGCAGGCTTAAGTAGGGAGTACCCACAGAGCCAGTGCTAACTCTTAAATTGCTTGTCTCTTCATCCAATAGGAACTCACACAGCGAAATGCAGAAAGACTGCACCCTGATCCGGAGATGTGTTCCCTGTAAAACACCTCCAAGGTCATCTGAAGCATGAAGCAAAGGAAAGGCAGAAGGATCTGATCCAGCCACTGATGCAGCCAACATTTGTTTCAGGCACCAGCAGCAGAGATGAGGGGGCTCAGTCGTGTCTGTGCGTACGAGCCCTGTGAGCAGGCAACGGATTCAAAGAATCCTCTTATTTGCTTCCATAAGCCATTCCCTGAGATAGGCTGGCTGGAATAAACAACCAGAGGGATGATCCATCTGGGAGTCGTTTCTATCCAAATGTCGGAGAAATCTGCCCGAGAGCAGAGACGCCCCTTTTCCTCGCCCGCTGGCCAGTGGAAGAGGCAGAGCCAGCGCATCCCGAGAACTGGTAACCAGTAAACCCTGGTTACTGGTGCCCTCTGCCGACCAGCGGGAGGAGGATGAGCCTGTCGGGAGAGCGAGGGGAGAAAGATCCCAGGCCTCTGCCAGCCTGTGTCGAGAGGTCTCAGACACAACGTACGGACTGGCCCTTGGCATAGGAAGATCCCTCTGTCTCCCCGGGCACCTCATGCAGCCGCACATCTGCAAAGAGACAACATGGTCACCATAAGATCGTGCACATGGGTTGATTGCAAGGGTCATTCTGAACCTCAGCAGCCCGTTATTCCCAACTTCTCTCCAGCCAGCTGATAGTACTTAAAAATCCCCAGCATCTGTGGGTTTGTCTTCAGCGAACAGCCCCCTCAGCACATACTGAAGCGCAGCAGCCCCTACAGTCCTACACCACAATGGGGCAGGGGAAGTTCAGCACAGCCCAGGAGCTGTTTGTTCTGAGTGAAAGAGGGGATTATCTCAGTAGGGCTAAACAAGTGCCCTGATGACTCAAGCAATGTCCAGAGACAGCTGAAACCAAGCTGTACTGCAGCCACTCTGATGGCATAAGATAAAGGGGCTGATGGCTTAAAGAAAAGGGCTCATTGCACAGGAGAAATGGAGGGTAAATTGCTCTTTTTATTTCCTGCTCATGTCACTTAGTGATGAATTGGGAACAGAGATCCCTGCCTAAGAGCTCCCATGGGCTGACCTGCAGACTGAGAATTTGGGAGTCTGAGCTCTGCAGGAACCCATAGGCTGCCTTGTCCAGCAGCACCCTGCCACAGCTGGAATTTACTGAACTAGCCACCCAAGAGCAACTGGATGCTAGGAGCAAAGACTTGCAGTTGCAAGGCTCCTTTGACAGCATCTTCATTCCCTTTGCTCCTCTTGGCACAAACCAGGCAAAAAAGGCCTTCCCAGAAAAACGAAGGGTCTCCCTGTGAAGGGTATAGTGGCTGCACAGCGCTGCTTATGCAGTATAAATAATGCTTATTTACATGCTGTAAAGAGCTAAAAGGAAATATGTAGAGGGGCATGTATGTTTGTGGCAAAGCCAGCCCAGCAAGAGAAGCTGTAACTTTGTCCCTGGCCTATTAGGGTTTTTTGCAGGACAGAAACATTGCCTGCTTAGCACAGCTTCAGCAGGGACAGCACATGGGTTTCGTGCTCCATCAGCTCAGGAGAACACGTACATCTGCTGGCAAGACTTCAGCTCCAGCTTGCCCCATACCCAACAGCTCAGGAGCACCCAGAGCAGGCTCAGAGCACCCACACTAGAGGGTTGTGCAAAACTCCACAGCAACAATTCTGTTTCCCACATGGAAATGGTTCAATCAGCCCCATCAGGTTGATCTGCCACCCTCCATTTTACAACAGCCCCCCCCCCAGCAATTTTCTATCCTCTTTGTTAGGGTGGCACTGGGCTGAAGGAGCCTATTCTCAGATGTGTCATGGAGCCAGCTGACCTGGATAAGGGCTCTGCTTCCTCACCTGCCTCTGTTCATGTGCTCTGCACTTAGATTGTGCATCATTCACTGCACCTTTAGGTGCCAAAGATGAAAGCTGGCCTTGGCATCTGCACTGCAGGCCCAGGAGATGTGCATGGAGAGGCACCTGCTTTCAGGCTGTGGGAACAACCCTATCAGGTCTCCATTAGAGTAGGTGATGACAGTTGCACTTATAGAGGTGACGAGGTTTTGCCCATAAGAGGCAGGCAGGAGGATGCTTTAACGAAGGGCACATGAAGGAAAAGCACCTTCTTCGGGTTAACCTCTGCCCCCCTGGTCCTTGCCACCCACAGTGAGCTAAGGGTGTTCCCTGAGCTAGAAGAACCATTTTGGTGGCAAAAGCTTGGTTTGTTGTCACAGAGCAAGGGCCAGAGCTTCCAATAAATTGTGCTTTATAACCACTTTCCTACATGTTTTCCCTTTGGTGGCACTGCAGCACCTCCCCTTCCCAGGTGCCCTCTCCTGGACTAGACCTCAATTAACTCACAGCCTCAGGCTATAAATCAAGTCAATAAAAGGGGCTGTAAAATAAACATGAACAAGTCTTCCCCTTTCCATTCAAACGTACTGAAGTGGCAAAGCCTTTTTCCAAGTGGAGCTTAGATACCCTGTGCTTCACTGGCCTCACAAGAGAGAATCCAATGTGCTCATACTTTAATACAGGTGACCTGGTCACTGGGATGCAGGCAGCACTGAGAAGTGCCCCATGGCTTGGGGGTCAGCCTCAGGTCACTTATTCAGAGTTTCCATGGGGTGGACAGGTCTAACTTACAGGTCACAAGAGCTGGAAAAGATTTCAGAGATGGAGGTTAAATAAGCAATGTTATTGGGTTTTATTACAAGACCTGGCCTACCAGAACATAAAATTATACATTCATCCAGTAGATCTACCTGACACCTCAAATAAGGAAAAAAAGTAGATCTTCAGCCTCTGAGCCAAAATCTGCTCCAGGGGATGCCCATGAGGTCCGTGAATTTGGCTGCTTGACACTGTCAACATAAAGGAGTAAATTCTGCTGTAAAAGCAGCAGTCATGAGAACTGTGACCTTTTCTAAAAAATTGTGGAGGAACAGAACAGAGGGTCTACAAACCCTTGTTATTTGTAGCACTCCAGTGCCCAGTGCTGTAAGCCAAAGTGAGAGAAATATCCTTCTCTGACCTAGGGAAATGCCTGCAGGCAAGCAGGGGTACAAAGGTAAAGGAAGGAGACCAGCAGTTTAGCCTGGTTCTCCTGGTCCACCCATGGCACTGTATACCCTCACTGGGCCATGGAGCAGGATAATCCCTCCAAAGGCTCTCAGGAACACTCTTTCAAAGTAAAATGACCCAATTTAGGGAAAATTCTGCCTTTCAACCAACTCTCCACACTGCCCAGTGGCACAGCAGCCTCACTCATCTGGTCTACAGAAGAGAAACTCTCCAAAATCACTGCCAGCTCCCTTCACGCTCCAGATCCTATATCAAACTTTTGTATAGCCTGAAAAGCCATAAGTAACCTTGAGACACATTATCCACCTTCCTGGGTCGAATCTAGCAAAGTAACAGTAACTCCCCAAATCTTTGGGCTACCACACCCTTTGGAAATCTTCTATCTGCCTTGTAGCTCATAATCCAGGTTTTGGGAGTGTCTAACTCACAAACAGGCCATTTGCTAGGAGCTAAATCCTTACCAAATTATGAAGGAATGGATAAGGGAACTGTTTTCATTAGCAGAGGGTCCAAAGCCTGTTCCGAACTGAGCTGCTGCTTGCACTAGGGAGTGACTAAGCACACGTGCACGTATCCGCAGAGGAACAAGAGGGGTTAAAGTCCTTGGGTCTGTCCTTTTGTGGCCACTTTCCGTGTTGATTGTAGGTTTGCAAAGAAGTGCTCATTCAAAGCAGGTGAGACATCTTTAGAGTCAGGAGATGCATCAGAAGATACAGAGAAAAAGAGTTCAAGATGGCAGGAAAAAAGCTGAAGGGGACTGAAATCTTCCTTCAAGTCTTTGTCCCTCCTCCATAAATGGGGAACTATGACAATGCTCTTGTAGTTTGTCCAGTTAATTATCGAACAATACAAGGACCTGGACTGTGATGGATTGGTGATTTACAAGATAGGAAGGAGTGTGAGAGCCAGAGAATGGTAATTACACGAGGGCTTCCACACTGCCTATACAACTGACTGTTTGAATAGCGAAAAGAATCCCTCGTATCTGCCTTCCCCTCGCTGATAAGAGCCGAATGCCACACAGGCCTGGGTAAACAGCAGTTTGACTTCACTCAACCTGGAGGGGATGCCCGTTGTCCTTCCTCCTACCCAGCCCTGCAGAGGCTCCTAACAGAAGGTGCAGCACTGGCAACTGCTCCCCTTTGCTGCGGGGAGTGGATGCCCGGGACACAGATAAGAATCACTGAAGCAAAGCCACAGACAGGGGACAATGGCATGGCTTGGGCCACAAAGCCATCCATCACTTGGGAAACAAAGCTGGTGTCAGCAAGGGCGGCCGCATCCTCCAGGCATGTCAGTTGTCGAGTGAGTTGGATGACAGGCAAGTCAAGGACTGACAAGGCCCTCCAGGGAGATGCCAAGAGGCAAAGAAAGGCCATACAGGGATTGCTGCTGCCCCACACCAGTGCCAGGAAAGGCCACACTGCTTCACAGATTCATTCCAGGCAAAGAAAGTGTTTTGATAACAGGTTTGATTTTTCTTAATTTGAAGATTTCTCCAGTAGTTAAGGATGCAGCACTTTTCCTTGGCACAAGGGAGTATTGCAGCAGCATAAATTAAAGCCTTTCACATATTATGACAAAAAAATCCAGGCTCAAATAGTCAGGGAAATTTTCCCCCTCTTTTCTTAATGGTGTGAACCTTTCTTTAGTTAAAGTCTGAGTATCCACACAAGAATCCTCACCTGCCTACAGATCATCCTGCCAACTAAGTGACACAAGTTTGCTCCAGTTACCCCACCACAAAATGGAATAACATGGAAGAGGACTGACAGGTTGACAGAGAGGTTTCAAGGAAAGGGAGCTGTAGGACGGGATGCACATCCCACACCGTTACTGAAGGCTCACCTGAGGAAGAGTTTTTTTGATGAGCCCCTTCAGTTCATACTCTTATTTCATACTAACACAGTAGCTCAGTTTGACTTCCTGACCCACCCAAGCCTACTTGCCCCATGTAGACAATCCCTTTCATGCATAGGTTCTTATATATATGTAGCTCCACCAAACCATCCACCTTGAGGGAACAAGCAAATTTCCAGCAGGCCTGGCTTCCACATGAAAGTGATACAAGAACAGCCTTTCCAAGTTCACTACTGGCCAGAAGACAGGAATGAAACACGTGTTTCTGATCATTTCAGAAGCTCCAAAAGAAGTCTAATTCAGAGAATGGGCAAGGGGAAACACATGTCCTGTTTGAAGTGTAAGGTCTCATTTTTTTGTTAAGCCATCTTAGCCACCCTTAACACATGGACGTGGAGTGTCAGCCCAGGGCAACGTGCAGATATTAGAAATTAAGTTGTCCTGGAGCCTGGAAACTCATGAATTCAGCAACGTGGTCTGAGCTCATTGTAAAGAAAGGTTAAGTGGAGATGAGGGTCTGAACCCAGACTCACAAACACCAAGACTTACAGCGGGGTACATCTCAAATTATAGGCTGCTCTCTCTCCTTTCTTTCTCCTCATTGCTGCTCCTGGGACTTTCCTTCCCTGTGTCATGTTTGGTGACTTTTTGCTTATTTTTCTGCAGTCGGGAGAGATGCCACAAACCTGGAGCTGGGCCCTTCCACCCATTAATCAAAAGCTACAAGTGCTCTGCAGGGAGACAAAACCTCTGTGTGTTTTCTCTGATATTTCTGGAGCACGGCATGGAGGGCAGGGGGGGCTGGGCCAAGGACCCCCAGTTAGATTAACATTTTATTCAGAGACCTATTAATCAAAGTCAGAAGTGGCGTGAAGCGGCACCAAGGGAGAAAAATAGCTGGACAATCAAGGCCCTTTAAAAAAAAAAACCCAACCAATCACACAACAAAAAGACCCTCTCAGCTTGTCCTAATTTACTGCAATTCACGGAACTAGAGGGGAGAGGGGGGGATTTGCAGGCTCTGTGCAAACAGGAATAGACCATACAGGTAAATTCTGGCTTTTTTCACATTAAGCAAACAACTCCCTGTATCCTGCCCCTGGCACCAGTCAAAAAGGTCCCTATCTTTCTTTCTCCAGAGCATAACACACTTTCATGCAAGGTTATACTTTTTAATTATTATTTTTGGAAGACTGCACAATTAGACTTCTTTTTCTTACAAGGAAAGACAGGCACAGTTAACGGGAACAGGTCTGGCCAGCGTTTTGCAGGGCCTTTTGGGGAGGAGACAAATAACCTTATACAGCGTAATACCAACGGGAGTCAGGCACGCATGTTTTGGGAGACTGAACAACCCTGTGTTTGTTCCCTCTGGCACCAGCACTAACCCATCACGAGATGAAGCACAGTGACACAGGTGGTATGAGCCTGAAAACACAAAGATGCACTGGGCACAGTGCAAAAGGGGTACTTTGTTTTAAGATAAAGATCAGCCAGGGAAGAATTCAACACTCACCTCTGCAGTTTGCCCCAAGAACTCAGCCATTAAAGCTCCATGTTTCCTTCAGAGTCCTGTCAATCCACAGGACCCTGGAGAATGGTACCTAAAAGAAGCCCAAGGCACAAAAGAGAATTGTGGCCCATAGCCCAGAAGGGTGACAGCACTTAGAACTTTACTCTGTAGGTGCTTGGCCAGTAGCACCACATAAATTAAATAGAGCCCAGAGGAAAACCTTGTGCCTTCCTATGAAACTGGGGTAAGCCTCCTGGAAAAGAGAGGGCAACAACTAAACAGGGCAGCAACATTATGATCAGTCATACCAAGCAGTTCCTGGGACATTATGCCAGCCCTCTGATACAAAGACAACTCTGCTGCAAGGAAGAGAGACTTGGCTCTTCCTCAAAGTGTATGGGAAAAGCTGTATGTGTGCATTCTCATATGCCCAGGAAGAGCCAAGGCATCTCCAGCAGCTCTGGGTTGGTTTTCTCCTGTAGCAAGTTCCTGGCAGCTATTGACAGCAAGGAGACTTAGGGATCTCAGTCCCGTTTCTCCTCCTCAGGCTTCTGCCCCCTCCAGTCTCAAAACACAAGTATATGGAGGAAGAAACAGATTTTTCCTGTACTGATACACAAGACGCCAGGCAAAGAGGCTTGTGGAATGCACAGCCCAATGGATCTAGTTTCCCAGAAAGACTGGCCTGGCCTTAGCTGAAGGTTAATTAATTCTGGCAGCTCAGGGCTGGAAAATGTCCACTTCATGCACTGGAGTGCCTGGCCACGGGTGAAGAGAGGGCCAGGCAAACCATCGGGGCAAAGGTCCATCTGCAAACACATATGAAAAGCTTGGCTGGGCTTGTGCCTGGGTCCTGCGGGAGGAACACAAGAACGATTTAGCCAATTGCTGTAGCCAGAGCAGGGTCTTGCGGGTGCAAGGGGAGAGCAACAAAACCACAAAAGAGTTAGAAAAACACAGCCATGCCAGGCGTAGGTGGAGATGCATTATCTTACGGGGCAGGCACGCACTCTGCCCTTCCTCCTCTGAGCATCACAAATGCCTTTGTATCTCAGCCTCCAGAAAAAATGGCTGAGGGCCTGAAGGGGCTTGGAGACACACCTCTCACTGGGTGTTGGGGTTCATAAGTAGGGGCAGCATAGAAGAAAGAAATAAAGTTACTCCAAGACTATGCAGACCTGATGAAAGCAGAATTTGGCTTCTCTCGCATATTGAAAGAGGACACTGTCCCATATCTCTGTGCACACCTGAGTGAAGTGTGTTTGAGACTGGAGACCTCTCTTCCATTGCTAGTTCTGCACCTTGCCAGAGTGCAGGATACATTTCATACTCAGTAAGACCAAAGTCAGAGAGATCTCTTCCCAGTGTAGCAGCTCCCAACTGCACCACACACTGACAAATGTCCTTCATCCCTGTTATTCCTATAGCACCTAGGATTTGAGTATTTTGAGAAGACTCATGGCAGCATTTTACAAGACCCCTGTGGGATGGCAGCAGCTGCCCATCTAAGCCCAGGATCTGGAAACAGACACTGCTCCCAAGACCCTGGTGTCAGCCTTAGCATCAGCTCTTCCAGCCTCAGACTTACTAAAACCTAGAGGGAATTCGACTTAACCATGAAGAACAGGAGAACGTGGTCCCTCTTCTCCAGAGTGACCATGAGAAGAAAGCAAGGAAGATCTATATGGAAGACAGCCACTTTGGGCTGTGTATCCCTCAATCCCACTTCCCAGGAAGCCAGTGTGTGATGCAGGGGTGTTCAGTCCCAGCTTTGCTGCTGGTGTGTTCTGGGAGAGCAGACATTCTTTCCCTCCTCCAGTCTCTCTATCCTTCGAATAAGTGTGGCAACTGGTATCCAGCTTGGCAAAGCCCTCCATGATCTGTTGATGAGAAGTATTTATAAGAAAGACAGTATTATTTTACTATTTATGGTCCTCACACTACCTAAAACAGCAGGTTCATCACAAGATAGGTAAAAGGATAAACAGTGCCTGGAGATATTTTAAAGTGTTCCACCATCCAAAAGATAAGAGACCAAATCCTTTAAGCTGTGTTAGGATGGAATAAGGAGAAACTTGGGAGCTCATAAATCTGCTTGGGGAAGCCTCTGTGTAGCAAAAGGATGGTGAGAAATCAACACAGAATTTCTGTGATTCCTTGGCTTGCCACTCAAGATAAGTATCATAGCTTTAAATATTTGAGGGAAATACTAAACCTAAACAAAGTAAAGTAAGGTTCAATCTGAATTGTTTGCAAAGAACAGGGAAGGAAAAGAGAAAGAATAGAGGCCAGGAGGCATTGGACAAGCCAAGGAAAACATTTTGAGAACACTATGGCACTTAGTGCAGTCAAATGTATTTCAAAAGAAAAGAAATAGTTTTTCAGAAGTTCTTGCATAGCCAAGCTGTAGGCAGGAGGTATAACATTGCTCCTGCTTTGAACCAGATACATCCTTTCCTTCTGCCCAGCATTTTTCACTCATAAATCTCGAAGCACTTACAGATGTTCAAACTTAGCATACTTCCGAGATTAACTTTGTAGATTAAGTTTCTTGATAACTCTACTCAATAAAATAGACCAGCTTTTTCCTTCTGCTCTCAAAGTCCCTACAAAAACTGCTTTGCTGTGAAGCCACAGGGAGTCTCGTGGTAGCCCACAAGTTCTACTATTTTCCTCTCCATTGCTTAAGTGCAGCAGCCCCAACGTATTTTGTGTTTTATTTTATGTGTAGTTTGGCATACACTGGCTTGGGTACAGTGACCCCAATAGAAAAGCCTCCCTTTCCTGCTCTGCTGGACTCTGAACTAGGGCTGAATCAGCTGGGGAGGTAGGAAGGCAGGGCAGGAGGAGCAGAAAGCCAGTCTTAAAACAGGAAAGGAAATCCTGGCATTGCTCTCTGAGCCTGTAACCAGATCCTCCCTCTTCTGTTATTCTTGCCACTCATTCTCCATCTGTAGGAATTGCTGAGGAGACAGCTAGGCCAGCTCAGTGGGCAACTGCTGCTTCAGCATTTGTAAATTCTCAGTAATCAGCCCAGAGCAGGCTCCTTGTTGCCAGAGAACTGCCCAACAATTTTTTTCTGCTCACTCCTGGTCATGTGCATAGACTTCAATCTCTTCATCCTGAGGGCTGTTTGCTGTCAGCTTGCTTTGAGCATCAGTAGCACTGATGCTAAACTCTGCAGTGAGGTTCTTCCTCCTTAGCTGAGCAAAAAACCTTTTCCAAGCTGCTCACAACACCAAATGAACAGCCAGCAGGGTAAGCTTTCACACGCCTGCCAGGGACCTCTTCATAGAGCTCAGCTCAGACCTTCCTTGCTCAGGGAAGCCAAGGGAAAACTGCCAAAGGGAGAACAGCACAACTCAGTCTGTATGAGGAACACATATAAGGCCACTCATTGCTCAAGGGTTCAGAGAAGGTGACAAGACAGTGCCCAAGCTGTAGTAAGTTATCCTGTCTAATGGGTTGCCATTAAAACCATGGCACGGTTTACACAAAGCTCCTGCTGGCTCTGACAGCAGCAAGGAGACCAGTTCCACACAACTTCTCAGCTTCACAGGCTTCTTGTCCTGGGCACAGACATCCATCTCCACACCAGCCTGCACCAGTGCTGAGTTACCTTACGCCTTGCTGGTGCCAGTGCAGAGGGATGCAGGACCTGGCAGGGTGCAGCTGTTAACTGGGCAACACCCAGGCTCAGCATCACATCCCACCTGCTTCCCTCACAGCACAGCCCAAGGAGACATCCCAGCATCTCTGAGCTGCAGCCCGCTCACAGTGGGCAGGGAGCCCACGGCTCTTGACTGCAGTAATGCCAGGCCATCCCTGTGCTGGATCAGCCATCAGGATTCCTGCCTGCTCCCTTCCCTTCCGTGCAAGAGGTGACTCCCAGCCTGTCCTCCTACCCCGGCAGAAGCTCCTGTTTGATATGCACCCCAGCTGCTTCCCAACAGAGGAGATGTTCCCTCTCTGACTGACGTTTCCTTTGAAATAAGAGAAACAGGCGCTGAACTCCCAGTGTGTCAACACGTGCAGCTCAGCACCTCCAGGGTCCTGGGAGCCCTTCCAAGGCCTGCTGTGGTTAATAAACTTCCAGCCTCTGAGCAACAAAAGTCTTTTGCTTTCCAGCAGAGAAACCCCAAATGCTGTCAGCCCTGGACTACTTCCATCAGGTGGATCTCCTTGCACAGCAAAGCACAAATAAAGCAGTATCTTAGGCTGGATCCAGCCCCTTGCAGGAAGATTTATGCCACAGAAGTTTGGGCACAGATGGGACTATGAACATAAGCCACCTCTCCTCAGCAGCAGCCCCCCAGGCCATGGGGCCACTGGTAGTCCTATTAACAGAGATCCTCATCCTCCTCTTTCTGCTTTCTCTGTCTCATCACACACAGAGCCACTTCAGCAGACAGACCCTCTTCACTGTGCAAGATACAAAGCTGGTGGAAACCATTCAGTGAACTATTCCTTTAATACAAACCCCCCAACATGGCAAGACCAAGGAACAGTTAGTGTAAGAATCTATTTTTAAGACATAGATTAAAAAAAAGGTGTGTAAATCAGTGGACTTGTTTAGATATCTGTTTTAAAGTTAAATACTGAAGCTCCAGTTTTGAATTAGAGTTATTTTTCGTTTAGAAAGTCAAGAGTGTTGTTAGTAAGCAGGCGGGTGAGCATGAAGATGAATGCACCACTTGTATGCTCTGAGTTTCAGCTGAATCATTTCCAAGATAGATTTTTTTTTTCCTCTAAGATGGGAAACATCCGAGATAATTTCCCATCCCACATGGATTTCACAATTTCCCATCCCTGGGAATGCAGAGTGCCTTGCACATGGGGCCCTGCAGACATCTACAGATAAAGGCAAGGGAAGGTAGGAATGCTGGAAAAACACAGACAAACAGGGATTGAAATTACGTACATGCAAATTTTTCCACAGCTAATTAACCACTGGAACAAGCCTAGGGAATACAGTGCCCAACTTTCATTCCAATTTCTCTCATTTTGACAGGACTCAGATGGTTTCTGTGGTTTTAGAAATACTTGCTTACTGCACATAACTAATGTTACACTACCAAGACATGCATAATCCAGTGTCCTTGCCCCACAGCTGGGCCTTCCTGCATTGGATCTTCTTAAAGAGATTCAACCTTGGCAGTTTGGGTGCACAGCCCAGCACAGGCTCCAAAGGCTCCTTCAGTGAACTGTGGCTTTCCTGAAGTCAATGGCACAACAGGGCAGGGCTGGGATTTCACTCCACTGCCTTCAGGTTTCACACATTTTCAGCAGTTACATCTCCAGATCATTTTTTCCCCCACAGGTCTGGAGCAGAAAGTAGGGCACTGGATTATCACAACACATAGGGCTGCCTTCTCCCAGAGTGTGAACACCACCACACAGTTCCAATCACACTGCACATAATGCAGAGCCTCCTTCCAGGTCCACTCAGGAAAATGTATTTCATGATATATTTCCAAGTTACAGACAATACAATTCCCTCTCTCTCTCCCTTTACCTGATGTAAGCACAACTCTTCTCTCATCTCCACATGCCTCATTCATTCTAAACAGAAACAGAAAACATTACAGTTCTTTCTTTTTTTGCAATCCAAACCCAGCAATGGAGAGATGTAAAACACTACCTTGAAGTGCTGTAGGAAACTCCAGGGCACTTTGCACACTGGAATTCACCTGCAGCCTTGGAGGGAGTTTCCTTTCATTTAGGGGTAGGCAGCCTAGAAATGACAATGTATCTTCTTGCACTCCTGCAAGTCTCAGGCAAAAAGGAAAAGAAGCAAAGGGATCATTAAAACGTCCTTATTGATGGATAGTGGCAAGAGGGGCACAACAGGGCAGGGCTGGGATATCAAGGACACCAATGTCTTCTTTTCAAAGACTCCTGCACTGGATCATCAAATAATCGATTTGGTGGGTTTGGTGCAGCTCAGCCATCAGAGAACCAAACATGGGAAAGCAGAAAGCTGTGTTCCATGCACAACTTGGGAAATGCTGACAGCAGTGGGAAGGGTAGGGAAGAGCAAGTAGGCCCCATCATAGGGGAGGATGAGGCAAGAGGACAACACCAGTTTTATTTGAAGTGAGCAGCCGGCCCAGGGCAGAGGGTTTGGACTGCACCAGGAGAGAAGTGTTACAAGGCAGAAAAGCACATACAGATGTACAGCTGCACAGGGAAACTGCCTCTGCTTTGTAGGTTTTAATATGGACAAACTCCCTGCAGCACATGGGGATTTATGGAAACTCAATATGAAGCCCCACTGACTGTCATTTTGTCTCATGTCCTCACAGAAGAAAGATTTCATCTTTTACTTCCCTTCTCTCTCCCTGCAGGAATTCAGGCAGCTGAGTAATATGAAGATTCACCTGAGAAAGGTACAAAACAGCCTGGGGAAAAGCCTTCATTTCACCAGCAGGTTCATTCACAGAGATCACGACACAGTACATAAGGGGGCCATTGTTTCCAGAATAAAATCTCCATTTGAGCTCTCTCCTTTGGCCATGATCAATGGGAGGGAATTAAAGTCTCATCCTGGGAAAAAATACCAGCTTGCTAACACTGTGTTGAAAGATCAGGTAATGGAGATGCAGAGCAAATGTGGGCACCCACATCATCTCTTGGTGAGCTTGAGAATGCCCGAGGTAAAAGCTCCTGGTGAGAAAAGCTCCCCAAACACAGGCACAGCCCTTATCATATCCCATGAGAGACAACCAAGTCAAGGGCTATGATCCCTAACAGGAGATGTCAGTGTTTCACAGTATGTACCTCGATCCAGATTTCAGCTCCCCACAGCTCCTCCCAGCACAGACATTTGAATTCCCTGGGTGCTTCCACGGCTGCTTGTTCAGTCTCTATATTTTCTGTCCCAGGGATGCACAGAGCCAACCCCAATAACTCTGAGCTCTTCTTTGAGCTCCTCTGTCATACCTACCCCTGGGGTATTCTGTGACCACTTACCACCCACCCATCCTTCAGGCACCTTCCCATCTTCAGCAGGTATGACAGTGGAAACCCAGAGGCAAGGGCTCCTTCCACCACCTGCCAAAGGATGGATTCCCACCCTTCCAAGCTCAGACGAAACACCTCACAGAGAACCAACCCCATTTCCATCATGGCCACAGCACCACAATATCCACCTTCCTCCCTCTCTCTGTTTCGGTCTGATGCTTTGGAGCAACAATGAGAAAAGGACTGTTTAAACTTGCAGTCACAGTGTCAAAAAGCAGTATCAGCTTCTTGGGCAGCAAAATCTGGAGTATCATTGTCAGCCTCGGGGCAGACACACATCACACACACATTTATCCTCTCCCAGGCCCACATCTCACCTGTATTTCACCAGTGAAACCAAACAGATTAAAAGCGATTTGCTGCCCTCTCCCGAGCGAGCCCCAGTGCCATGTCAGTACTGCAGAGACTGGAGACAGACATTCCCTCGGTGAGCACAGCTGTGCCCATGGAGAAGGAATGGCATCGATGTGGCACCGAACAGCTGTGCCAGGGCGGGTTAGTGCTCATCAGTAACAGCTGATGAGCTGCACAGCCTGAGCCATTAGGGACCCTCAGAGGGTATTCCTGGCATTTTGGTTTCATAACTCTCAGGTTAATCCTCCTCTATGGAAATACAAAGAAATACCTCCTAGCATATTCTGTTCTCAATAGTCACAAACATTTCAGACCGTAAGACATATGAAGAAATGGAAAAAACCCTTATTGATTTAACAGAGATTTAAGAGGGTTTTGGGTTTTTTTCATTAAGCCCATTTAAATCTTTATGCCCTCCAGCAGTGTTCCATCCTGTCCTTCCAGGGAGGATACAGCTTTAGCTAGTATGTACATACACACGATCTCCAGAACAAACCTGAACACTGCAACCTGCTGCTTTCAAGGCACTTCTACAAGATAACTAATCACTCACAGAAACCTGTTAAATTAGACTGTGCTCTCCATTAAAGGCCTCCAAAATCAGGCCTATGAGCCTCTGTTTTCATATGTGAAAACAAAATATACAAAACCCAAAACATATACCAAAACAAAACAAACATATGCCAAACAAAACCAAAAATATACAAAACATATACAAAACCCAAAACCAATCCAGAGTAAAAGCCACTTTGGGACAGACAAGATGTCCCACGATGTGAAATCACATTGCTTTTCCTGGCATTCTCTCTGGGATACTCCACACGCTTCAATCCTGAAGGGAAATGAGGACTTTGACGAAGGCCAGGTAGCCTCATATTCATGACCAGGAAAAAAGTCTTTTACAATTTGTAAACAGTGCAACATATCCTTGATCAGGATGTCACCGAGGCATCCACTGAACGTTCTCACTTGGGCACATGCACAACAAACACAGGGATGTGCCATGCCTCTCCAGGACTTTCCTCCACACCATCTCCAAGCACTGCCTGATCTCCAGCTGCTGCATGGAACTGGTCTGTCCCAGTGACCAAGCCCTGCAGTCAGTGATAACAAGTTGTTCCCTTTGTGTACAAACATGATATTTTCACCGCACACAGGAGGGTGCAGGACCTGTGAAATCAACAGAAATCAACAGAAATCAAGAGGGGAAGGCTCCCAGGGGTCACCTGAACTCAGGGAATCCGCAAATAAGATCCTGCAGCAAGCTTGAAGCAAAACAGCACCACTATCACCATACAGTAGAGGGAATGAAAAACAGGTTCTTTGTGGGATTATGGGCTAAAATTTTCTAGGTGCCAAAATCAGCTTGCTTTGCTTTCAAGCCTTTTTACTCTGCAAAACAGCTGAAGTCACCATGAAAATACCTGAGAAACAAGGCATTTTAAAGAAGAAGAAACCAGTGTGCCTTCCCCAATGTCATCTACCAACCATTTGGTTCTTCTCTTAGGAAGAGCTGACCTGCTTTTTAGACACCTCAGGTTTGGAACTCTGCATCTTGAAAGCTGCAAACACTTTGGTCTGGTCTCTCAAAGCTGCTTAACCCGGTAACTTTCAGAGAAAGAAGCTGCTTGGAAGCATCTGAATCCTTGGCAATGCAGCAGCCTGTCCAGCAGGTCTGGCAGCTCAATCCTGCATGCCCAGGTTGGATTGGCCTCAATACTAGAAAGTTATTTGCAAAGCAGTTTAATAACTCGTGTTTATCTTTGCCATATTTCACTGCTACTTCCCCTTTGAAACCTCTGTGCAGCCTTGGACAGTCTCTCCCTTCAGAAAGAAAGCCAGTTCTCCCTTCAGCAGCATCCCAGCAGATCCTCCACTGGCCAGCAGAGCAAGAAAGCATCTGTGACATGCAGCTTCCTGAGCCAGGGGAAGCCAAGCCACGTATTAGACATGCTGCCATGGCATACAAACCACTCTGTGCTCTCTGCAATTCATTAGCACATTGCTACAGTCACATTCTTCATTTGGCAAATGATGCCAAAAAGGCTTTTTACCCTTCATGTGCCAAGACTTAACAATGCAGAGTCAGGACCCCTTCCTGGCTCCCGGGGGAAGTGAAACCAAAGTCAGCAGTTGTCCTTCGTGGGCACACTGAGCCCTGAAGGTTTTCCAGCCCCCCACAGCACTGCAGACAGGCTAAGCAGTCACAGGGTTGGGACTGTGCCTGTGGCACTGACAGTGCTGCCCATGTACCCTCTAATCCAGGTAAATTCAGCTGAGAATCTGCAGGCAAACCTGGGGATTCAGTCTGTCACACCTGCACACATGGCAAAGCATTGAGAAAGAAAAGGGCATTTACATCCCTTGCATGTACCAGTAAAGGAAAAAGACTTCAACAACATGTATAAAACACTACAGTAACAGTGTAATTGATCAAAAGAAATGAGAAGGAAGAGAAGTTGGAGGTTTGTGCTACGTACTTCCTTGCACAAGCTGCATCTTGATTCTGGGAAAAAGACAGTGGGGAGGCACAAGCCAGAAAACTGGCTTTCCGTTCCCATGGAAAGGCTGCTCTTCAAATGGGGAAAAATAAAAAGAAATACAATGGTACTTAAAAACCAGGGATTTGTGAGTGCTGGGGGCCTCATGGAGCACCAGTTTGGACCTGTCCGCAGAGCAGGCTCCTCTGTGCAGCTGTGTCCCCCCTCAGAGGTCATGGCGATATTACAGGGGATCCCAATGCAAGAGGTGCACTACCTGAAGTCCAGCAAGGTGCGAAACTCAGAAGAAAACCCAAATTTAAGCTGTACCCTCATTCTCTTGGTGCCACTGTCACATCCTGTCAGTCCAAGGCCACAGCGCTTTGTGCTGGAGGGACACCGAGTGGAGCAAGGAATTGGCAAAGAGATCCCCGTGTCACTCACCTCAGTCAGGCTGGCCTCGCCACCCTCAGCACTGGGAACGTCCTTGTCAGCCTTCGACACGGCGCGCTGCCCGTGAGGGGACCCACCCTCACCCCGGGCTCCGTCTTCCCCCCTCACCTGCGCCCGCAGCCGCCCCCGAACACCTGCGGCTTTTCACCGCAGCACCGGCTACTTTTGGGCTACAGCGTCTCCCTGAGCCGAGGAGAAGCAGCCTGAGGCAGAGAAGCCGCAGCACTCTCTTTCTCCCCTCGGAGAGCCCCGGAGCGGCTCCTTCTGCCCCTTGTGCCCTCACGGGCTCCCCCCGCACCTGCGGGCAGCCAGAGGGCACCGCGAGACAGCGCCGTGTGAGGGGAAGGAGAGCCGACCCCAGAGCTGGAACTGCCACTGTCACTGACACTGACACTGACACTGCTACTGCCCCTCACGGCCCCACCACTGTCCTGGCACTGCTACTGCCACTGTCCCTGTCCTGGCACTGCCCCTCACGGCCCCATCACTGTCCCTGTCGCCACCTGCGCGGTCACCACCCTCACCTGTCCTTTGTCCCATTACCGCCCCAGTGCAGACTAAAGACAAACCATTTACATCAGCATGCATCATTATTTTATTTCTATTTTTCTTCATTTCAAAAAAAAATAAGGGACACCATGACCAGCAGGAGGCACATCAGCGGGGTTTGCAGTTTAAATCTCTAAAGACCAAGTCTCTCCCGCCAGGGGCTGTTACAGGCACGGCCAGAAAGAGCCGCTGGTCTCAGTAACTCTTGGCTTCAGGATGAGTATTTCATAAACATTCAGGACTAATCTTACTCAGCTGAAGCCAGTATTAAAACTGTTAGTAGATTAAAAGGAATGCAGACAGGATAAAACAGGGGGGGCTTCTAAACATTCCCTCCCTTCCCCCAGAAGAACACTGGAAAAGATGCATCAAGCATGCACAAATTTCCTTTCTCTTTTACTGATGGGAAACCAAGGCAGGAGAAGACTTGTCCAAAGCTCCTAAGGCAGTCTGTGGTAGCACAAGGAAACTTTATTTCTCTATTTTCTTAGTCTGGAACCTTAACTGTTTACTGCCCACCTCTGTCCTCACCTGACCACACAACCAGAAGCATCTGGGAAGTGTGGCTGAAATACAAAGTGTTGCATAGGAGGACGAGCACTGTAGCTTTTAGGAGCCTATGAGCCATCCAAGTCAGTTCTGGTCACTGTAGTTTATGATTTCCTTGGTCTACCAAACAAGAGCCAGTTTAACAAAGCAAACAAGATCATGCTAAAGAATTTAAAGCATTAAAAACCCCACAAGATTTGTTCTTCAGGAACACAGCAAGTGTCTGATCAATTCAAGTTCTGCTTTGGACTGCAGTCAGGGTCAGACGCTGCACTGAATTGTCCCCTCTGGATATCACAAAGCACAGGACCCTGGCTCACCGTCCCCCAAGGGGAGGAGGGTCTTCAGTCTTGTGGCGTTAATCACTGCTGTAGGGGTTTCTTGAGGAAGATACCCAAGGGTCAGCCTGCTGGTGCACTTCTCACGTGGTGCTCTGGGCTTCAGCAGTCATTCTCCGAAATTTCTGCAGGTAGACAATGATGAAGATAACCAAGATGCCCTGGAGGAAAAGGAAGATGAAGAGAGCAATCTGAGAGATGAGAGCCAGGCTGCAGTACCAGTGCTGGCACGTGGAGAGAATCTCATCTTCTGTCAGATAGGCAATGACCCGGCCCTGCAGCTGCACCGGGGAGCTGCATCTCACATCCCTGTACAGGGTCCGGTTCTGCTGCCACTGGAGCCAGGAGCGCAAGTAGAGGATGTCGCAGTCACATTCCCAAGGGTTGCCCTGCAGGTAGACTACCTGGAGGCGCTCTAGGTTGTCAAAGAGACCATTGGGAATAGAGGTGAGCCTGTTGTAACCCAGGTGGATCATTTCAGCTGAAGGACGGAAAGCAACGGGCAGTTTTTCTACAGTGAGGTCTTTCGATGTGCAGTCGATAATGGTGCTGCTACATCTGCATGGCTCAGGGCATGTGGGGGCCACGAGTGGGAGGAAGACAAGGAGAGACAAGAAGAGAATTCCACGGTTCATCTTCACCTGCAAACACTTCCCTGGTGAGGCTGGGTGAGGTGGAGACCAGGCAAGCAGACACCACACACTCTAGGACTGACACCACAGCCCCAGGTCTTTTCTTGGTTTGTTCTGAGGCGGAGTTTCTGAAGTTGGTTGAGTTTGGTGTCCTTCACAGGAGACACGAGAGCTCTGAAAAGAACAGAGTTAAAAGAGATGTGCAAATTCTTGGTATCTCTTTACAGGAGAGGAAATGTTGCTGGTCTTCCAACTCTGAATTCAAGGAAGGATAAGAACACACAGCTACTGGGACACCTAACTCCAGGCATTAGATACATTTTCACTACTCCTCAGAAGCATACAAGAGCAGCTGCTTGTACTTGCAGCAGAATTGCTAGAGTAGCCAATAAAATTTCTGTTAAGAAACAAAAACCTAGAATATGAAACAGCTCATGCCTTATTATAGCGCTGAATTACACCAGTAAGCAAAGCTTTGTTCATGCAAGCTGTAACAGAGGATTCAGAAATAAGTTTACTATTACCATAAGTGAAAAACAGCCCTTCCAGTTTTGGAAAGAAATTATAAACTGTCCTTGGCTGCAGAGAGGGTGCAGCCAAAGAGGAGGTTAGTGGAGTTCTCCACGGTTGACACTGCTCCAGCAGGTGAATAATCTCCTTCTGGAGCTGTGACTGTGCTGGAAGACCAGCATCAATGAGCTGTCTTTGAATTAGTCTCATGTCACTGCTGAACACGAGCTTCTGTAACTTCCCCAGAACAGCTACACAACCAAATAAAAAGAAAAAAAGAACAGAAGGTAACTGCTGACTTACCAGAGAAGTTCAATTGTTGCTTTCTTGCTGGCTTTACACCACCAGAGGAAGGTCTTAAGGCAGTCCAGCCACCACAGAGTGTGCAGCTGCATAGCTGAGCTCCCGGATAATCCCCTTGGCAGCTGGCTGGCGAGATAAGGGTCAGGCTCATCCCAGGGACACCTCCCACACAAGGCCTTCCTGCAAGTCTGGTGCATGTCACCGAAGAAGATGAGGCTTCCTTGAGCAAGTCTTCCAAGAAATGGGAGCTGACACTGCTTGCAAGAATGTGTTTGCTGGAAGAGATGCTGACAGCACTGGTAACTGTGATTCTGGGCCCACAGGCTCAGCCCCACAGAAACATTGCAGAGTCTCAATGGCAAAGTAGTAACTCAAAATGCACTTGAGCCTAGAAGGCGACATTGCCGGTTTGTACCACACTCCCTGAGCATTGTGGCCCCTGGTTTCCCATCCTATCAGAAAACTGCATTTGGCAGGTGGTAAGACCCAGTACTTTTCCAAGTGGAAAACCCCTCAGGATTCCCTTGAAACAGTGACACAAATCAACTCCTACTTAGTAGTGAAAGATCTGCTGATAGAAATAGACTTCCAGTCCATCCATCTTTCCAGAGAAAGATTCTCCAGACACTTGCATCCTCTCATGATTTCTTTAGGGGTAAAATGGGACCAAAACTACATTTAGATAGAATCTCGTCTCCTCATCACACCTCCACAGACAATTTTCTGCCATCAGCCTGACCAGGCTGTGCTCCTTAAGCTAAGGCCACCAGAACAAAATTTATTTAAATTTCTACAGATTTGGAGTAGAACATTCCAGTTGTTTTGCTGTGATGGGCAGGCAGAGTGGGAAAAAGATCTTAGGCTAACAAACCAACCCAGTTTTTCCTACAGGGCCTGCTTTCCACTTGGGAGCAGCTTGGCTACTGCAGGGTAAGTTTGCTCAGAGAAGTTACCTCATCTCATGCATCTGCAGCTACCTTTATTCCCAGGCAGGTGTTCAGGTCAGGTGTGGCATGGAGCTGATCTAAGCCCAGACCCACTGTGGCTCTGCATGCAGCACAGACTTGGCAACGCTCCTCTGGCTACTTATGGACTGGATTTCCTGGGGCTGGATCCTGCCCAGCTGCCCATTGCTGATTTAGACACCACCCCGAGAGGAAGCCTGAAGATAGAACTTCAGGAACATCTTGCTCGCTTCTGGCATAAACAGGCCAGAAATCCCATGCAGGAAGCCCTGCCTGGAGCCTGCTCTGACAGAATTAGATAAAAGAAGAAACAGGGTCAGTTTTGCTCTCTCCTGCCCACAATGTATCACCAATACTGTTCAAGGGAGCTGAAAATTAAACAGAAAGAGGTTGGGTTTTTGAATGTATTTATTTCACTGATCAATTCAGGTAGTAAACATTAATAGTAATAACAATAATCATTTAATAAAATGGATATGTTTTAAAAGGTTTCATTTTTCTTTGTTCACAATGACAAAATGTTCAAACAGAAATTTACAAAAAAATATAGTAATAACAACTCAACAGATGGACAGGAAACAAATAGCCTAGGAATGGAGCAGGGGATGAGGAAGCCGCATGGCAGGAGCAAAGCCAGCATTAAAACACAGCAGAGTTCGTGAGGAGGAGCAGGGAATGCCACTGCAGAACACGAAGAATGGGATCCCCTCCCTGGAGGGGAGGCATGCGGGGAGGCAGCAAGGACTGCACAGGCAGGAGCAGCACAGCAGCCACACACAAGGAGTTCATGCCATGGCTCCATCCCCAGTCAGGCACAGGGGCCAAGAAGTTGTACCAACAGCCCCAGCTGCAGCCTGGGAGAGCCCTGAGGAGTGGGACACCACCCCTGCAGCCACTCACCCAGCAGGACAAAGCTTGGTAGAGGCATGGGAATGTGCAGGGATCGCTTATGAGGCTGTGGAGGGTTGCAAAAGGGGGGGTGTTAAATTACTTTCCTATCCACACTTCTCGGTGCCAGCGCCAAATGGTCAAGCTACACGTGGTCAGGAGTCTCTTCTCCGCTTCCTGTGTGACCTGGAAGCAGCTCCTGTTTCCAGCCACTCCACAAGGAAGCAGCTTCAGCCACTCAAGGAAGCACACCACACAAAGAAAAGTTGTATTTCCTCCTTAGGCACCTTGGTCCTGCATGTTATCAAAGCCAAGCTGAATCCTTCTGCCCTCCTAGGCTGGCACTGCCACTTATGAGCCCAAAATGGGGGAGAATGAAAAAACCAAAAAAATGTTGTTGGACACTGCTCTTGCCCAGTTCTGCCAAAGGGCTTCCACCCTCACTTGTCCTTCCACACTGTGCCAGGGTCTCTCCCCTGCCCCTACAGCCAATGCTCTGGCGGAGCAGAGGCTCTGTACAGTGAATAACTGGAACCAGCCAACCTACTCACTGCCTGGACAAGTCCTGACCAGAACTCTAAAGCCACAGAGGGATCAGACAAAAGCAGTGCCTAATAACAGAATTTAGGGCCTGGCTATTCCTCGCCAACACTGCACTTCCTACACAGGGAGATCTACCGTGAAGAGCCAGAGACAGAGGAGCAGACACAAAAGAGGAAAGAGGAATCAGCCAAGGAGCAGAAGGGCCCAGCCCATGGCAACACTCCCTGGAGTCAGAGAAAGAGCCAAGTGTCTCTCCTCCCAATGGCCCTGATTCCTGTGAGCGTGGCAGTGTTGCTGGTGAGCCCTGCCCTGTCAGGCACATCACACTCCAGGGCTCTGCTCTGGCTGGACTAAAGTTAAAAATACTGCAGGAAGCAAGAACAAGACAGGAGCTACTGCCCAAAGAGTGCTCTTATCTCTGCCCAGCAGATCCACAAGCCTTCCCAGCACTAAGACAGGAAGAGCCTAGGACTAGGGAGGGGGAGAAGGGCTGACTCCCAGGGGAAGGGCAGGGGAGCAAGTACCAAGTCTGCTGGGCTGTGCTCAGTGCCGTGCAGTGACACTCCTGGCACCTGCCACACTGACCCAACACCTGCCCAGACAGGGAGCCCGCAGACCTCAGGTACAAGCCCACAAAAACTGCCCCTTCCCCCAGAGAAGCTCAGAGCCAGCAATGTGCTCATGGTACTACAAAACCTAGAGATAGGGCACAGGTCTGCACTTGGGGTTGGATTTCAGCCGTAGAGTTTCTACCTCCTCCAAAGCAGTCCTGACCAAGCACTCTGACTGCCACAGTGCTTTTCAGAGCAGACACTGAAGACACATTGCAGCTGGATGACCAGAGCTAAACCATGAGATACCCTCACCCAGCTATTACAGGGCCCTAGGGTTCCTCTACTGACACTTCCAGGCAGCTGTGGAAGGAAACCACAGCAAGGAAGGTGCTCACTCCCATCAACTCCTTGCAGGCAACAGTCATCAACTCATCCACTACCAGAAAGACACAACTTAGAGCAATAGAAGACATTTTCTTCTAACAACCTTGAGAGACTCAGTCCCTTGCTGCTCAGTGCAAATATCCTGGAGCTTCTTGACAGGAAGAACAAAACAAACCAACTAAATAAAAAACTCATAAAAACCTGGACAGGAAACCAGGCAACCATCATGACTCCTGAGCAGGTCAGTGCACAGAGAAACCCCCAGGCAGAGCTGGGCCAGAGCTGTCCCCAGGCGCAGAAGCCTGAGCAGCACAGGGCACGCTCACAGGAGGGTACGACTGCCTTTACAAAGCTTGTGCTGGTCCCAGACAAGGGGAACAGGGACTGGGGCACAGCACCTCAGTTGGGAGTAAACACTTACGTGCATTGCCACAGATAGTCTGAGTTTGTACACCAGAGAAACCAGGACTTTAAATACCAGAGCATTCCCAAACAAGAGATTAGTACACAGGAAAGGGGGATCTTTTTAATTTCTTTTTTTTTCAGGATGCCTTAGAGAATTCCCAGGCTAATTTCTTTAAAAAAAAAAAAGAAATAAAAGAATAATTATTAAAAAAGAAATACACATCAGTAAACTGTTAAGTGAACAGCCTCCTCCACAATGCAGCTGGCTGAGAAGCCAACACTGTTGCTAATAAATTAGAGGGTGTAGGTGCAGCTCTTGCCCATGAGTCTCTATACAACAGGAAACCTTTTCTAAACATTCACAGCTCTTGCCAGGTCTCAGATGGTCACTGGGGGATTCCCTCTGCCCTCTGGGTACCTGCCTCTCACTGATCCTGCATCTGCTGCTGCATCTTCTGCAGCATCTCCTGCATCCGCCGTAACTGCACAAGAGAGAGAAGAGAGAGTCAGAAAGGGACCTGCTGATCCTCAGTGGGGGCAGCCCCTTGGAGCTGACAAAGGGATCCCCCAGGGAACAGTAACTCCTGCCTCAGCACAGTGGCACCTGTATCCAGGGTGGAATGGAGCCACGTTTCTCTGACAGAGGAAGCCAGAGCCTTCACTCCTTGTCCTCCACCCCAGGAGCCCACAATGGTGCGAGGCAGGAGTGGGATGCCTCAGAACAACCTCTGTGGGGAAACCCTAGAGAAACTCCTCAGATTCTAGCTCCAGCACCAAAGACATACAGTAGGAATGGGTCTCACCTCTTCATCCTTCATCTTGATCAGTTTCTCTGTCTCAGTGTCCGGTGTTGGGAGAGGCAGGATAGGAATTGGGCTTTCTATCCTGTTGTCCTGAGTCAGCTTGCTAGAGAGATGGAGAGAGGGAGGAAACATGGTCAGCTGTGGCTCAGGCTGGCCAGCTTTGGTATCACCACACAATGACTGTCACTACTCATGGCAGACCAGCCAACAACGGGGCAATCCAGCTCAGAGGTTTGGCATGCACTTGGACACAGAATGCAACCAAAGTCAGTGACAGTTGTCAAAATACAAATATGTAGGTCACAGAATATCCAAACCAGGCTCATAATGAGAGCAAACACAGAAGGGGCTGATATTTCCAGCCACCTTCTGTAACTACATTGGCAGCTTAGCAGAGATATTTAGAGACAATTTGTCTGGTCTCTTTTGGCTCTTCTGTGCATAAGCCTACACATACAGGCAGCATCAATACAAACTATCAGCATCCCTAGTGCACCACCTGCTCACCATGGTCCTTTTCTTCGCTAGAAGATAAAACCAGGGGAAAAGTTCCATTTCTGCAGGTCTGATAACAAAGCCTGTCCTCCTGTTCAGCAGGTGGGAGGCACGAGGCAGGTACAGCACAGCAGCATTGCCTTGGGGATTGGGGGTGCTCAGCAGTGCAAGTAGAGAAGAAAGTAGACCTCAGCAGGTGAGGACAGATGGTAGCAGCCAGACATCTGGGCTGAAACTGGAACTTCAAAATGCCACTTCCAGGCGTTCACCACTTGGTGTCACCAGTGGCTCATTACTGAGACAATTCTAGCTCTGGAGCTCGGGATCTCCTCCCAAAATGACTCCCTAGAAAGAACCCTGCCCTGGTTTTATGAGACTTGCTCACTGGCATGGAACTAACCATGGCGTGAGAAGAGGTACCAAACTGAAGCTTTTCCTAAGCTTAGCAACTGCTTTTTCATCATGCCCTTCTTTTAATAGACACACAGCCTACCTAAATAGCAGCTGTGACACTGCTCATACAGCTCCAGCATTTAACATAGTTATTTTGGGACTCCATAAACTCACTGCGAAAAAAACAGGCTTGTCTGCTATGCAAAAGGACTGTGATATACTGTGTGTCAAGGGGATGTGCCAACCTGCACGTCAGCACACACCAGGACTGCTCCTTGGTGAGAACAGCCATTACTGCTCTGCAACGTGGCAGCACCGGCACACCCGGCCGGGTCCGGCAGGAAATGAAGGGGGTGGTTCACAACAGAGGAGCCAAGACCTACTTAAACCTAAATTTTGTCACCGGTATATCAGTCATGGAAGGGGAAAGGGAAAACAGAGGTTTTAAATGAGAAGCCCGTGCATGTTCTCTTCCATTATCTGATCATTGCGACTAAAACCACGGACAATCAACTGCAGTTGGAGGACAATGCAGAGAAATCTTTGGAGATCACCAATTGCCTGAGGAACAGCAGCATCCCACAGGTCATGCAGTCATCTGGATAGAACTGCAGACCACAGAATGCTTTCCTCTTCAGCAGCACACACAGCTATCACTCACCAGAGGGATGGTTTGTCCTGTTTTGTTAGGCTGGGTGAAATACTCACCCAGTGCTAGAAACAGCTCTTCAAATGAATCTCCAGGCCTATTTCCCAATATCTGCATGGGGGAATCCTTAGACAGGTACATGGATTCTCAGAAACATTCCCATCATGGATTCAGGCTGGGGCAAGCATGGGGACCCACCTGGTCATTTGCTGGATGCACTGAGCTCGATAGTTTTCATAGTGGACATCACAAGTGACGTCCTTCAGGTCGTGCATGTGTGTCCGGATCAGCATGTTCCGCAGCTTCACAAAGTCGCAGTGGGCCTGGTTTTCCACTGTGGAAGCAGTAACAGAAGAGTGCTTGGATGTCACACCTCACCACCCTTCTCCAGGCTGGACTAAACCCCCAGCCCAAGGCTCCTTCCTCATCCTCCCTCCACCCTTCCAATTCCACTGGCCTGGCACAGGCCTTGATGCTGCTTGGCATTTCTCAATGCTGAGGCCAGGCTGGTGAAGTCACCATGTTCCCAGGACTTTTTCTGGGCAAAAGGAGTAATTAGGCATGAGAGAGGATCCCAGGTACATGGGATGTTGTTGTTATAATCAGAGCGAGCGCAGCTGGTGCTGGAGGCAAACTGCTTGTCTCATCAGAATTTACGATTTATCAAAAGGCCAATGCAGACAAAATCAGCCCCTGAGGGGCAAAGCCAAGGAGTTAATGGAGAGCTGAAAGAGCTGCTGTGGCCATGGGGAGCCTGGCTCCAGACAGCGCTGAGGGAAGCGCTGTGCCTGCCACGGTGATCTCCATTTACCTCTCTGCAGGACTGGGGGAAACCAGCTGTGTCAGGCACAGGGGTTCACAAAGTTGATCTTACTGCCAAATGTCAGCATCCCAACAGGCACAGTCCCCCTTGGAGCCAAAAAGGGAGCAGAGCCAGCAGCTGAGCAGCCAGCACCATCAGCCACGAGTGCACACACAAGCTTTTGGAATCCAAAGCTGCAAGGCCTTAAAGCAACAAACCAGCATGGGGGGAGTCAGCAACGCAGCAAAAGCAATTCCAGGGTTATTGTGCCTATGGGCTTTATGAAACTTCTCCCTTTAGAAAGGAAGAAAGTTGGAGACAAACACATTGTGCACCAGCACAGTCTCCAGCCCAGCAGCTCCAGGACTTACAGGGGTGGCAGCAGAGGAAGGAGTGCAGGAGAGTTTATGATTGTTTGGCTGAAGGCAACAGCTTCTCCCCAGAAACTAAACAGGCAATGTCCAGCCTCCCCACTTAGCAAGAAGCCATATCCCAGCCCATATGAAAAGCGCAGGCATTCCTCCATACACCCTGGAGCCTCTCCTCTTCACAGTCTGTCACAGCACAGTTATTACTTCACTCCCAGCAACAGTCCTCCTGAGCTGCCTCTGTCTCTTGCCCACCTTGTCCCTGCCACGTGCCAAAGATGGCACAGACAGTCCCAGCTCTGCCCTGCCGCCCCTGCTGTAAGTGCCTGCCTGCCCTTCCTCACACTGCCAGCTCCCAGGCCCCAAGCTTACCTTCCACAATGCCCCAGGGGTACAGCCGTCCTCGGACTCGCTGGCCTTTCGCCTCCACCACAGTGTTACTGCCGATGACGGCAAAGGGAGCGCTCTCCTGGAACGAGAGGCACCGCTGAGCCCAGCTCAGCCTGGGCTGCCCAGGTGTCCCTCCTCCAAGGGCCAAGCACAGACACAGAGGAATAGGAGGAGGAAGGTGCTGGTAGGAAAGGGACAGGGATATCCACACCTGCCACCGAGCAGGACACCACAATCCAGCTGCAGAGAAAAGCCTAAGGCACTGGGATCTGCAGGCAGCCAAGTTCCCAGCCTGACCTCAGCTGGGAAACCTGTGTCTCTGCAGGTGCTTGCATCCCTTCTCTAAGGGGAAGCTCTACAAGGAAGCCAGACCAAAGAGGCTGGAACACCAAGCAAGTGGGAAAATGTAGGCCAAGGCATGTCTGTACAGGCTGTGCTCCTCTCTGCACAGGAGGGAGTCTTTGCCCCCTCTCTGACAGGAGAAACAAGGCCATACTGCACACACAGGGCTGGATCAGTTTGGGAGAGGGTCAGGGCTGTGCTGATGAGCCCTCCAGACATGCCTCCACGACCATGTTGTGGCCCCGATGCAGGTTATGTGTCACAGTGGTGTCTAAACACTCACAAATCTCTCCTCTCTGCTGATGGCATCAATCAGAAACAGGTGCTTACAAATGCTGTGCAACCCAGCCTTAAACATCCAGGGTGGGTTAGACAAGGAAGGACTGACACTGCCTGGAGGGAGAGCAGAAGTGCCACATCTTCATGCCACACTTGACTTCATGGCACCAGCAAGGAAATCAGCACCTTCTCCAAGCCATCTTGCACCACATGAGCTAAGGCTGTTCCCTGGGTACCAGTAGCACAGGCCTTTGGCTCATACAGGGCAGCTCTGGCTCCATCTGGAGTGACCCACACATCAGTGGAGTCTGACACTACAAACCCTGCTGAACAGGTTTCTTTACCTTCAGCTCTCTGTCCTGCTGTTTGAACTCCTCATCTTCATCGGAGTCACACTCAGGAAACTGGTACACTTTAATGCCAAATTTGTCAATCTCTTCCCGGATCTGTGTCCATGCAAGACAAAACCAAAAGGACTCAGGACAATACAGAAGTACTGGGTTTATTCCATCTGTGCTACCATGGGCTTGCTACAGCCTACGGATGGTAAAAGGATTTGACATTTCTTCTAGAGTTGGCCTCTGCCATCATCACTTCCCTTCTCACAGCAGAGCACTGCTGCAGCTACATTTGCAGGTACAGTGTGTGTACACACACAAACATGCTATACAGACATACATACCTATCTCCCCTCCCTCCTCAGCCCATCCCTGACACCACATCAGAAAAACCTCTGTAGAGAAAGAGCATCTCACCCTCTCTTTTAGCTTGCGGATCTCAGAGGGGATCAGGCAGTCGGCTTTGGCAATCAGGGGCACAATGTTGACCTTCTCATGCAGAGCCTTCATGAACTCAACATCCACAGGCCTCAGGCTGCAGCAGGGATGAGGAAGGGCATAGTTAGCAAGGACACACTGGGCAGCTCCCCCTCCAGCTCCTCTCACCCACCCAGGACAAAAGGAAAAGGACAGCCCTGACACCAGGGCCTGCAGCAGCACTGGCACAACCCTCAGCCAGGGCTCTGCCTTCAGGAAAGCTGTTTCCAATTTTAGCTGCTGAATGTCTCAGAGAAACACAGGCTGGGTATTTGCTTCCTTGAAGGCCAAATACTGCCTGGGCCACAGCCTGGGGTCTCCCTCCAGCTGTCCTGTGCCACAGGCAGCCAACACGGCCCCTCCAGCTGCTCCAGGCTAGGCTGACACATGAGCCAGCAAGGGGCAGGGACAGGAGGCAGCTTAAAACTCCCTTTCCTACACATCACTCAGGCTTAGCTAGATAGGAACATACAGGTCTGTGTGCCATTGTTTCTCCTGATTTCCAAAACAGGCTGTAAGGCCCGAGGGAGATCTGCTCTGCCTGATCACAGGCAGTCTGTCACGCCAGGGAGGGAGAGGGAGTGGTGCGATGTTGAGCCAAGGGAGAGCATTCACACAGCTCTTCTCCTGTGCCAACAGCCCTGCCAGTGTACAACCTGCTACAGGGCAATCCTGGGGCACAAGGGTCTTCCCTGGACTGAGTCACTCCCCCCAGGCCCGGAGTGTGGGCTCTCACCCGTGCCCGAAGGGTGAGATGAAGTAGAGGCAGCAATGCACTCGGTTGTCCTGGATGTTCTTCCGGTTCAGGCCGCTCTCATCACGGAAATACTGTTCAAACTGCTGGTCGATGTAGTCAGTGATGGGCTTCCAGCTGGAAAGGGCAATTCAGTCAAAACAAATTCATGACTTTAACAAGACAGTGTCTCCTAGTGACTATGAGGCCAAGGACTGGAAGAAAGGCAGCAGTGCCCTGCTCACCACTCGGTGTTGTTAACAGCATCTCCAAAGCCTGGTGTGTCCACTATGGTCAGCTTCAGTTTGACACCCTTCTCCTCAATGTCCACCGTGTGCTTGACAATTTCCACAGTTTGATTGATCCTCTCTTTGAACAGGAATACACGAGTTAAAGCCAAGCAGTAATACTGGGGAGCCTCACTCACACCCATATCAAGCCAGCCTCCTCCTTATCACTGAGCACAGGGAGTAACATGGGTCTCAAAAAGCTGACATTCCCTAAGGAACCTCAAGGGAGTGGTACTGCAGGAGGCCAGCAGCAGCCAGACAGGCTCTGAGAGATACACAAACCTCTGAAGTGCCTGTAGCCCAGCTGTTCGGAACATTTTGTCCAATCACTGGGGAAGAGGAATCCCTACCACACTCCAGCACCCAAGGACAAAAGACAAATCTCAAAATCTCAAACCAAAGAGCCAGCACTGCTCTGCAGCCTCATCTTCCCCTCCTGGGACAAAAGTACCCTACAGCTAAACTCATTCTGCTGGAATACCAGTGCCTCTGCTGACACAAAGGAGAGCAGAGCCACAAACAAGTGGGGTGGGATCCAAACGAGCCTGTAGCTGCTACTGAAGCAAGGAACTAAAGTACTAGTCCTTAAGTCCAATTCACCCCTCTTTGTCCCCAACTTACCCTCTGCATTGAGGAGCTTTCTGTCTTTGTAGAGGTCTGTCAGGAAGAGGCTATTCACCAGCGTGGATTTGCCCAGACCCGCCTCTCCTAATTGACGGAGTGCAAAAGGGAGGAGGAAAAAGCAAGCAACATGACCCTCTAATTGACTTACAAATGAAACTCTGAACAAGGCTTTGAATCCTGAGCCAGAAGTGAGAGAGACAAGCTGTCAGGAGCTATTTATTGGCATTACATTTTTCCAGCAGTGGGAGGACTTTTGTTGCAAGACGTCTCAATCCTTGCATAAGTGTGATCTCCCAGCTCCCCTATCCTCCCTCTCCTTCCTTTCCTCTGGTTCCCCTCCAGCCCTGCCTTCACCACCCAGCGCAGTCACTGCTGGAAGAGAAGCTTGATTGGGTTAGGAGGGGTCAGGATGGGCCTGTTCCTCCTGCAGGAACTGCCACAGGCTGAGGAGAAAAGCAAAGCCTGAGACAAGAACCAGAACAGAGTGAGGAGAGGATCCAGGCACTATGGGAGCACCTGAGGGAAGTGAGGAGATCTGGCTCCCTCCAGGTACCCACCGTGAATCCCAGCCACCTCCATCCACGGGCATTCTCACCTGCAACCATCAGGGTGAAGTCAAAACCCTTCTTCACAGATTTCCGGTGGACCTGGTTCGGCAGAGTAGCAAAGCCCACGTACTGCTTCTCATGGTCCTATAGGGCAGAGGAGGATGGGAGGAGGTCAGGGTGTGCCACTCCTTCTGCTTGAGCCTCACACAGCAACGGATTTGTACTCAAAAAGCCTCTGAGGCAAAGCCAGGGTCTGGAGGAGAGGCCAGCCCCTGCCCTGGCAGCAGTGGGGGACAGGGCACACACCTCCTCTGTGCTCAGCTCCACCCTTCCCACAGATGGGCACGGAGGGACACCTCCTTCCAGCCACAGCCCTGCCTGGGTGCTCTCACAGCAGCTTCCCAGCACAGAGAGCACAAAGGAAAAGCACATCCCACCACTCCCACCAGAGACCACATCCAGGGCTGCTGCTGACATGCAACCTTCCTAACTCTTTGCCTCTCCTGCACAGTTGCAGGCTCTCTTCATTGTAGAGTCACCAAATGCCTCCTCTCCCCAGGTCAATTCTACATCCCTCCCTCTAGAGGCACGTGTGGCACATGATGGAGAGCTCTGTAATTAGCACTCCAGGGCTTGAGCTGTCCTGAGCCATGTCTAGAGGAAAGCAGAGTGGCTCAGCTTCTGCTTGACCTGAGAGGGGATTATTTCTTGCTGTGTCACAGTCACTCCTGGCTGAGTAAGAGGAAATCCTGAATAATCTCTTATGTTATTTCTGAAGAGATCTGAAGTTCAAGGAGCATGGGAAGTGGAAAGATGTGGAATTATTGGTAACACAGCTGGGATGCTTCTGGTGAGGGTATTCCATTTAGTATTAAATGTGTTACCTACTGCCAAGCATCTCCCAGATGTCACTGAGCGCTCTCCCACAGCACAAAATGCAAAGCCGTCCCACAACCTGGCACATACTCTGTACAAGCACACTAAGCCATTCACAAATGTCTGAGCTCAAAACAAGATAGACTCTGCTTTTCAAAGATAATCATACCCCTGGCATTCACACCACAGACAAATCCATGGAGCCAAGGGGTTCCTCAAAACCAGACCCAGCTCCCATGCAGCCATGGATGCTTTCAAGCATCTGACCGTCCTCATCCGTTCCCCAGGAACAGCAGGGAAGACCTCTGTTCTTAAGTTTAACTACTTCTATTCTTGGGCCACACAGTCAAAGAAACACAAAGAAAATCCAATGTGTTGGGCTCAGGGCAATGCGGATTTGCCACTATTTCCACACTGCCAGTGGACAACATCGCTCCTGAGCAGCTTGCTACAGCCTCTGGCTGCATGTCCACCTTTATGAGCATTCTCAGCCAAAAAGACTGCAAAGTTCCTGGGAGGACACTGAGCAGGGAGAACAAAGACTCCCCTTACCTCAATTTATGGCTGCTTTGGAGCTGTCCACCCAAATGTAAGAGACATGGGTGATGGTCATCATTGCCCAAGGAGTCTGTCCTGTAGCATAGTCACCGCCTTCTCTAAACAGAGGTTTGGGTTGGGTCTGAGACTAGTCATTCTACCCCGACTGAGTGACTGTGGGCTATAGTCTCCCTCATCTCCCTCCCCTTGCTAACACAGCTGAGGCAATGAAAGGAAGGAAGGGGCAGGAAAATGAAATTACAGAACTCGGGAGAATTAGAGAGTGCCCCAAGTGCTTCAGTGGCAGCTTTAATGGCTGAGCCCGAGGGCAGTGACATCCCAAAGCAGCAGTGCAGTGAGCAGCACTGAGACCCTGATGAGCTACATGTGGCAAAGCAATGCCTGCCTGGGAGACACCATCAACTGCCACTCAAAAGGCTCAGTAAAGGGCAAACAGAGTAGAAAGATGATAATGGTGAGATCATGAAAACAAGAAAGAAAAGAGTCTTCCAGCCTGTGTCCCAGTCGCTTCACCTCCCAGTGAAACACATCCATGAACACAGCTGGGTGTACATGAAACAGCCCACACCTCACAGTGTACGGTCCAGTGTTTCCCAGCAAACACCACAAATACACAACATACTTCCCCCTTTGTACTTTTGCTGCCCTGATCTTTACCAGACTTTGGAAAGACACCAATCACCTTGCTCTCTCCAGTGACCTCACATGTGAACTAGTACCAGTAATGTGCTAACGAAACCATAGCAGGGGCATGAGGTGTGTTTCTCTTGTTTTGTTTGATTTTTAACCTAGATGACTAAGGGCTGACACTGGGGAACTGAGCTCTGGTGCAACTCCACTTACTTGTGCCAGGTGTAACTGGCTGAACCTGATCTCTCGTTTCTGTTCAGCCCAACCAAGAGACGTTGGATTTACTGTACCTCTGGTTGCCTCCCCAGAGCTCAGTGGAATCATGACAATCGAAATGAGCAAGTCCCAGATGGTGCAGGACACTGCCCTGTACCCATGACTCACGCAGTCATTTCCCTTGCAGAAAGGAAGGTCAGTGCTGAGTGCAATCCAAGAGAAAAGCTTCCCTTGCTGTGGAAGGCAGCCAGAGGTGTGGAGGCAGCCATACCTCCCCCTCTGACCAGCCATGGATACCCTGCAGAGCCCTATCAGGGGACAATGGCCAGCATGTCTCCCAAGGGTGCAGGCAAGATACATAGGGGCAAACATGAGGAGGGATCCTCTTCTTATAAGAGTCCTGTCTCAGGGACAGCAGTGTGGTCCCTGCACCAGAGCCAGCCCTGAGCTGCAGTCCCTTATCTTGGCTTTGAGATACCCAATGTGTACTTCTACTCCCACCACATTCGAGTGTTGCAACAGGCACGTGTCACTGTCTCTGCCAGTGTGTCAACATCAACAAAGCACTTAAGGAGCCCAAGGAGCCTTCTGAGCCCAGTGCGTGCTTTGCTCCAAGCTCTACATCACTCACTACCTCCATCAGAGCCAACACAGTCACTATCTGTAAGGCAACTATGCACGGGATGGAGAGCACTGAAGAGGGTGTAGAGACCTGAAGGGCTACTGAAGGATGCAGGGGACTTTTTGGGTTGTGAAAAGCTAAAATCCAAGAAGCTCAGACTGAGGGAGTTCCTGGAGCCCCTCTGTATGCACTCGACACTTACAAACCAGGTCCCATCAAGCTGACACAAGCCAGGACAGCTGGTTGCTGCATTGTGTTTCCCTTGCCAGCTCCAGCTGTCAGGAAAGGGCCCTGGCCAGCCGAGCCAGAGGCGCTCTGGCACAAGAAGCCACTCTCTTCACCACCTGCTCCATGGTGCTGCCTTTGTTCCCACTGTCATCCCACACTCACGCCTGGGAACGTCTCCCGCGTACCACAGAGGCCACCAAGAGCTGATTGATCTTCAGGACTCTGTCACAAACCAAAGCACCCCAAGCCATGCAAAACACAGTTGTACTCTCCCTCAGCACACACTCACACACAGGACATGAGAGCAACATGTCACATCCTCACATCCTCCAATACCTGACTGAGGTGGCCAGGGCTCCCTGGCAGTTCGAGCCAAGCAAGAGAGCCCTGCTCCTGTTGTGGGGGTAGAAACATTCGGGCTCTGCTGCACAGAGGAGCTGTCCCGGTTACAGAGGTGTTTGCATGGCTGGCTGTCCCTCAAGGCAGGACACACTGCACAGCCTCCATCACTCCTGCGCCTCCTAATTCCCTCCTCACCTCTCTGGTGGACGTGCTGTTTAAACCAACCCAGATCTCATGTGACTTATCCAGTCAGCCTGGGGATAAACAGGGCCTTGCTAGGTACATCCAAAAGGGATAAAATTAAACACTACGGGACCACAACAAATTTGAAGAACAGCCCCTATCAAGGTCTGGGGCAAACCCTAGAAATGATGGCGCTGTGCTGGGATCCTGGTGCCTCCGCTTGTTTGTGGGGAAGGGGCCGTCTCGGAGCCACAGCCTCCAGCACAAGCCACCCAGTTCCCTCCCGGGCGGCTCTTCCTCCAGCCGCTCCCCTCTGGCCAGGCACGGCCGCCACATCCGCGTCTGCACCACCCAGCCCAGCCCGGGAGGAGAGGCAGACCCTCCGCTTCCTTTCATTGCAAAAAGCTGCATAAATTCGTTACACAAACAACCCCCGGGGCATCTGCCGCGGACATCTGCTGCCTCGGGCCTGGGGCTGAGCACGGCAGTCTCGCAAAACCACTCGCCCACCAGCGTTTGCAGCAGAGAAGGAACATCGGCCAGCAAAGCACAGCATTAACACGCTGTTAATTAACACAAACCGGGCTGCGTGTGGGAACACACAGCGCTGACTCCTGTCCCGAGCACCGCCAAGTACACAAGCGCCATTCAGAGAGGGAATCACCGCATCAAATAACCACACAAAAATGTCGCACATCTCCCAGCTGTCCAACTCGCCCTTCTGCCCCGCGCCCCCCAGGGCTGCTCCCCTCCTTTCTGTCCCCGCCATCCCTCCCTTACCGGTCCCTTTCCGCTCCTCTGCTCCTCAGAGGTCTCATCTTGTGCCGCACACGTCTGCTCGGGCACCATGCTCCCCCCTCCTGTGCCCGCTGCTCCCCGGATCGCGCAGCGCTATAAATACATCCCTGTACCTTCAGCTTGCCTGGGTGGCTTCGCTGTGCCTGCGTCCGGGGAGACAGCAGCCGCTCCACTAACCGCTCCTGGATAATGATCGAATCCATAACCGCGGCTGGCAGGACGGACACACAGCCACCGCGGGCCAACAAAAAAACCCCGACCCATGTGTTCCCTCCCAGCCTTCGCTAAATCCATGCGGCAGCCCCCCCGCCTACGCGTGCACACACACGCAGGGCTGGCCCGGCTCGCCTCGGTGCCGAGGCGAGGCGAGGAGGAGAAGCGAGAAGAGGCGAGGAAAGGCGAGCAGGCTCCCAGGCAGCTGCCCGGGATTTCCTGCCTCCGCCTGTGCCGCGGGAGGAGCCTGCCAGGGAGGACAGGACAAAGGCCACCGCGGCCGCAGGCCAGAGGCGATGTCGCTCCGCCAGTGTCCCGCGGAGTGGTGGAACACGTACCGGATGCTGCCCCTGCCATGGGTCTGACTCCGCTTGACAGATGGCCTTATTCAGCCGGAGGATTTCTTAGATATCCTGCCTGACGCAGCTGAGCCAAAGGTTGGATGCAGGAAACCTGCTCTCAGCAGAAATGTGCTGATTCTGGTGTGGGTGAAAGTCTCAAAGGTTGAGGAAGACCCTCAAAAGCAGGGTCCAAACAGCCCCCAGATCCTAATCCTGGTTCACGTGGATCTGCTTCCATGCTGGTTCACCGGTTCTCTAGTTCCGGCTCTGTTGCAAGCTCATCTCTGAATCCAATTGGAATAGCTGATGTATTCTGGACCTTATGGCAACCACTTAAGCTTTGAAGACATTTCAGAATAAGGAAGTCTCTGTGTGCTCATTAAGCAGACGAACCCAGCAAAGTCATTGAAATCTCAAGTCTGAGTTCTCAACCCACCTATAAGATCTGCCTTCCAGCTTTTCTGTGCAGCCCTAGAAACCAAACAGGAATCAATCTGAAACAGACAAAAGCTGATAAATTCACATAATCACATGACTCCAGAAACTTTGGGGTTAATACCACAGTATGTATAATAAAGTGACAGCAGATGACAGCACTGGTGGTGCTGGAGGAACCTGTCCCTTGCCACACAGGTTCCTGAGCGGCTCTCTGCTCGCCAATCTGGAGGACACGAGCTGCAGCCATACTCCTGCCTCTCTGCCAGCCAGAGCTCCCAGTGCTTCGCTGGGAACTGCAGATCTCTGGCAGTGGCTCATAGAGCACCCAACCAGCAGGGCCTGTGCTGGTCACCCTTGGGCCACAACCCAGGGCCTCCACACACACGCCAGGCCTGGCTGACACCAGGTTCTGCTGCAATGTACTGAGTCACTACAAGGTCCAGCAGCCTCAAGTCTGGGGGCAGCCATGAGTGTGGAAAACAAGAGGTGAAAAAAGAGCAATGTTTTACTTATGCTGCTGTCCTGCAAGTTGACAGAAGGTGACATCAGAAGTTGCAGGCACAAAGTCCTAAAGGGTGATAAAAATAAGTAGAGGAGAACTGGGAAACAATCCCAGAGCACAAAAACTCCTGCCATACAGCAGCTGTCATATCACATGCATCAAGTCCTTCTCCAAACCACCCTGCTCTGCCAGCAGCACACTTAAATTACATCCATTGGATTTAGTTTCCAAATGCTTCTGCATGTAACAGTCAAGCAGAAGGCCTGGACTGAGACCCAGGTGTGGCAGGAATTGTCACTGCTCAGAACACTGAGGGTTTGGCAGCTCTTCCCTGCTCTGCAGCATTGCTCCATTCCTCAAGGAGCCAACAACCCTACGCTGGTCTCCCAAGCCAGTGGTAAGTTAGGCCGTGCTCAGGACACCTTTTTTTCCTCCTAGATTCACAACACCAAATCCTTGCTTTCCTGACTAGAGGATGCCACCACCAGGGTCTGCAGCTTGCACATGACCGAGGAACAGTGATGGTACCACGCTGCCTGCACTGGGCAGCAAGAGCAATGGCTTGTGGCACACCAAAAATGCATCTTACTTGAGATAACAGGAGATTTCAGCAGTCCTTCCATTCCATAAACCACAATAGCTGCAAGCAAACCCTCTCCAACCCCTTGAATTCCCATGGCTTGGACAAACCTTGTCTGAGGGCCACAGGCCACATGGCCACCAACCACAACTATCTTCCCAATGCATATGGAGACATGGTGTGTCCCCAAGAGGCCAATGCACCAAATCAGAACATTCTTCTGAGCTGGGATCACAGATGAAGTCAAAAATTACTTGGCTGCGACAAAACCACAGTGTTGTTCATGGCTCCAGGAGCTGTGCTGACAGTGCACAGAGGAACAAGGAACCACTGTCTCCTGAGTGCCTTGAGCTCTCACACATCATACGTGCTCTCAGGACTGGCAGCCAGGGAGGAATTCCAGTCAGAAGGCTGTGCCTGGGTACTCAGAGAGCAGACAAGGAAAAGAAATCCAGAAAAGTAGGTCTTGGCTACAGAGAGCATCTTAAGGGTGAGTGGCCAGTGGCTTCCAAAATATCCAAGGATGGTCAGCTGGACCCAAACTCGGCCTCTTCTGTCCCTCCTGCTCCTCCAACAAGAAATCTAATGTACGATACCCTTAAGAGAGGAAAAACAGCACATCTCACAAGTGGCATGAGGCAGGGAAAACCTTTGCCCTTCCAAGATCTAGAGTAAAACAGTGTTTCCTTCCACTGGCACCTCTAACCTTGTCTCCAGGCAGGAGTCAGCAGCAGCACTCAGAGGTGAAGCTGGTGACAGAATCCAGGTTTCTGACTGTCAGAGCAGAACTCTGCCCAGCCTCAACCTGACAAACATCCAGCAATAGCAACACAGGCTTGGGGTGCACCAAGTCCACGCCATCTCATGGACCACCTCTTTGTCAAACTGTGACAGCAGAGAGTTCCCCACCCACACGGGAGCTGGTTTCTGGCAGAAATGCTGCGGCCTAGTGACTGCAGTGCTCAGGCTCCACCACTGGTGAACAACTACGAGCATGGCAAGGAAGGAAAAATCCTGAGCCTTTCCAGACAGGTGCTCTTGAGCAGCACAGAGCCAGGCAACAGGGATGCACTCAGCCAGGCTGGCCTGAGCAGAAGGGCTGTGAATCTGCATATCCATGGCTTGGCAGGGTCATGTAACAACAGCGTTGATGGTTTTTCCTCTGAAGAAGACAACACTATTTTCAGAATTCCCCACAGAAGGGAAATTTTCTTCCTGGCTGTTACGTAAGACCAGAGCACGGGCAGTTTCAGAGGAGCTGTTTGCTCAAGTCAAATAGGAGCAGCAGCAGGCAGTAAAACCATTCCTGGCTTGGACCAGGGCAATGGAGGCTGAGGAACTGCAGATACCATCCTTGCAGGTGCATAGCTGGGAACCTCCAGGGCTCAGCTCCCACTTCTCCTGCTGCCTCCTCTCTCACTATGTGGAAATCCTGTTCTGACTTCAGACAGATGAATCTCACGGGTATCACAGGGTCTGAACTCTGCTGCTCCAGCACCAGCAGAGCTGCACACTCACCCTGAGGCTCCTGCTGACCTGATCCAAGGAAAAATGCCTTGCTGATCGAAACTCTAATGATTAATTTAACCTTGAACTCGCAAGCAAGTCTCCATGTAAGTGGCTACTGGGAGCATCAGAGCCCTGACAGAGTTCATTCTTTGATGCTCAGGGAAAAGTACCAGATCAGAAATGCAGAAATCCCAAAGCACAGGATTAATCTGGCACATTCAGTGCCACAAGCACAATCCACAAAGCAACCAGATCTCATATTTTCTTTTATCTAGCCCACAGGTCAAGCTTTAATTTCCGCTCAAGAATCACTTCTGCTTTGTCACATAATCCCTCCAGAAACCTACCAAATTCCATTCCAAAGGTATTTGTGCTCCCTGCTTCCACTCAAAGCACCTCATGCTTCCCAAGAAACACTGTGTGACTCGTGCCATGCCTCCACTTCCAGCTCTCAGAAAGGACTAAAGTGCCTCCTGCTTGTTTAAACTCGTGACTTGGGCGGGAGTGAGCTCACAGCAGCTCTCGCACTCGGCTCCGCATTTCGAATGAGCTGCGCGGTGTAACCCATCTGCGGCCGTGGCGCTGGCTGGATGTCGGCGGGAGCAGCCGCGGTGCGGTACCGGCACGTTCCACGCGAGGGAGAAGCCGGCCCGGGGAATGACCGTGTCTGAGCCCGGAGCTCCCAGGCTTCCCCGGCCAGCGCCACACCGAAATCCACGGGCACGTCAAACCGGCCTCCCTCGTTGCTCACACCTCGCACAGGGTCACACCTCCGACTGCAAATCCATTCAAAACCTTAGCACAGGGCAGAGGTTTCCAAATTTAGTCTGTTCAAAGAGGAGGAGAAACCAGGTGGCTCAGGAAGATCTTGCGGCAGACTCGGCACTACTGATGCTCATCTCTTCCCCTGCTCTGCAGCACAAATCAGGCCTAAATAGAATCCCAGCTTCTCAAAGATAGAGCTGGGAAAATCAGAGAGAGGCAGAATAGAGCCCTGCCAACCCCAGGGAGCCAGGAACAGCAACACTTGGGAGACAATCAGGTGCACATTGCTTCATGGCACAGAAGCTGGCTGGGCTGGGTGAGGATGGAAAATAATGGTGATTTGTCCTCCAAAATGAAAGGGCACTGCTTCTTCCAGCTCTCGGGTCTTCCATCCAAATAAGACCATCAGCAGTTTTGGAAGCTCTTGATGCATGTTAACACACATGAACAGAAAAAGGTGAGGGACAGGATTCTACAGATGGTCCAGCTTAAGTTACAGGTAGTGGTCCCAATCCTGCGATCCTTACTCACCGAGTAGTCCCTTTGGAATAGAGACGACTGCTCACGTGAGTAAGGGATGCAGGATCAGGCCTGTCTACCAAAGAGGCTGAATCCTGAACTGGAGAGGACATCACGGCCTCTGAACATCCTGAGACACCCACGCCTGGTCCAGCGGGAGTTATTCCAAGGCATCACTGGAGAGGACAGTCCAGGGTGGGGAACCCACAAACTGCACTGTGCACAAACCGTGGAGAGCAAGGCAATGGACAAGTATGATGGGAAAAGGGATGCTTCACTCAAGCAGGGATGCTTCTGGTTCATCCCCAGTTCAGCCATCTCACAGATACTCCCAGGAAGACCTTTCTTAACCCAGCTGTCCTCCCAGCAGGCTCCTGGACACAGCACCGAGAGAATGAAAGGGAATTGTCTTGGGACAGCTCCCAACCTCTCTCTGGGTCTCCCAGCTACAATTAACATAATTTTAGGAGTACATAGCTGATGCCCACAAGAGAGGAGAGTAAGCCCACTCTGAGCTCACCAAATAGTTTTAATTCCATTAGTTAAGGGGAAAAAGGCAACTCTCTAAAGTAACCTTCAGTCCTGGGAGGCATCCAAGGAGAAGGAAGCCGGGCTTTGCCTCTGTGAACAATAACACCATAAAGCTCTGCAGACAGGGAGGTAGAGGCACCTTCTCCTTCCATGGGGATCTCCTGTAGGTCTCCACTCAGTGCTCAGACTGCCAGGCTCCAGCCTTCCACCCTCCCTCCCAGCTGCCCCCTCCCCCGGTGACACCGAGTAACACAAAACACAGCCCTCGTGCACATTGAAACGGCAGAGGCACATGGGGACCTGCACCTCTTCCTTCCCTCACCCTTGGGCTTGCAGCACCAGCCCACTTGACCTAGACAAGCCTGCTGAGAGGGAGCCAGGCACTTACCCTCCTCCCTTTGCACTTGCACAGCTCTGCCTTGCTCCACCTCCACAAAACAAAGCTGTACCTGGCTGCAAAGTGCTGCCTCTGGGAGCCCAGCATGGGCCAGTGTGCCTGGCAAAAGCAGCTTCCAGTCTCACCTCTCTGTGATGTGCTGGACCATCTGCCATCCCAGAGGGGACCCCCGGGAGCCTGTTTCCCAGCCCCGCCATAAAAACAGTTTGTGCAAACGTCACTGCCCACCTCAGTCTGCCCAGGGCTGGGCCCTGTGTCCAGACTAGCCTCTGTCTTTGCAGATGCATAATTAGATTCCCATTCCATTTCCTTTCCCCTCCTGATGGTTTCTCTGGCTGACAGTTCCCCCACACACAATCCAGCAGCATTAGTCAGAGGGAAATTCTGCTCCCTTCTTCCCCTGGATGTTGCTCTTGGTTCAACACAAACAGCAGAATGAACTGTGCAATGATTTGAGTCCTTCATTACAGCAGCATTTGTCCTTTTCAGCCTGGCAAATATGACTTTCCCTCCCAAACCTGCATCCTGCCCCTTCACCCCGAGTGACACAGAAATCACAGCCTGAATTCAATGAATGTTGTTGGCAATTAGAAGCAATTAGCTAATTAGCAGGCATAAGCAATCAGCTGGACCGGGGTTGCAGCACACCTCCGTTTCCCAGCAGTGGTGCAAAACACTCCTTTTGGGCAGGGCCTAAAGAAGCGTACCTGATTCTCAGCCATGGTGTGAGATGCCCTCAGAAAAAGATCATAACCCTCTCCTGCAGGAAACCTGAGGAAGAGATGGAGCAATGATGAAATTGGGGTAAATCAACACAGAGTTGTCTCTCAGAGCTCCCAGAGAAGGGAAGGGTGTGTGCCTAGATGAGGTACCCACAGAGATCCTCACTGAGCATACGTCTGTCCTCCCCTGCCACTAAACTGTGGCTTTGTGGGAAGCAGTACTTGTAATCCGGAGCCCTGATGGTGGCACAGGCAGCCCCAGGGCTTGCAGAGATGCACAGACACATCAGCTCCACCTGACAGAGGAGTTACCCTCTTGGGATTCGCTACTCCCCCACAGATATCCTCTCACGGGAGATGTACAGTCTGAGGTTTTCAGGGACAATCTGTCAATTCTGATCTTTTCTACCCTGTAACACTATGTTCTCCATGGGCAATGTCCCGAGTCCCTGCAGAGCACAGATCTCACAGCTCTCCAATGCAAACCACCAAGACTTCCAGCAGCTCCACACTGCTGCCTGAGCTGGACAGCTTCTACTCTGCACCTGGCTGCAAACACCAAACTGCTGCCTGCCCCATGGAAGGGGCTTTGAAAAGCCTTTTGGAAGATTTTAGGAGCTTGCAGCTGACTCTCTCCTCCAGTCCATGCCAGCCCACTGCTGGCTGCCCACCAGTGGAGCGTTACCCTGCTGTGCCAGGCTCGCGGGCCACAAGGCCCAAGACACTGCAGCCGTTAAGCAGTTGGTGCCCCTTCCACCATTTGCGGCCTGGCTGGGCTTCCCAGTGCCTGGCACACAGAACACACCAGAGACTGTGCCAGACCAGTGCCGCTGCTACACAGCAGCAGTGCGGCTCAGTGCTCCCAAAGGGCATCACAACCCTGGCTGCCTCAAGAGCTCCCCACACAGCTGTGCCATGGGCCCCAGACAGAGCTGTGGGACCAGCCAGGCGGACACAGAGCCTGGCAGTTTGCTGCATGAATGAAGAAGAAAAGGTAAGGGCTGCAAGGAAGGCAGCTGGGGACCAGGATTGTTCCCCATGTCCCTGCGGCTGTGCAGCCATCCAGGGTTCACACCGGCTCCTTGTACCCTGCCAACGCAGACACCGAGGCTGTGCCTGGTGGGGAGCCATCAGAACAATCAAAACGCAAATCAAGAGATGCTGTCCAACACTCTGCTCCCTCCTTCTCTCCCACCTACTTGCTTCAGCAAACACCAAGCCTGGTTATACCTTTGCTACACAACTCACCACTTGCCTGTGCCCTGCAGCGTGACTGGAGATTCACATTTTATTAAATGCTGTGATGATGGGAGAAAACTTCAAGTCACTGAATATCTAAATCAAACTGTGCTGTCAAAGGGAATTTAAACAAAGTTTCTTCCACACTTAAGAGTAAAATTCAGTAACTGCTGAGTTTTGCTACTTCTTATTTGAGAGATACTGACCAGTATAGGAAAAACGAGACAAGTCAGTCTGAGTTTGTAGTGCAACAAAGCAAAAGACCTCAGATGGAGTATCTGGCTCAGAGTCTCAGCAGAGATTGTGTTGAATATCAGAGCTCCCCATGCCCTTTCATAATGAACGTGTGAATTGCAAGGTCTGGAACTCACGGTAAGGATGACCACACAAATGATTTACCAAGACTGACAGGTCCTGATGGCTCTCTGGTACTCAGATGAACAGCCTGTCTGAGGCTGCTGCAGGACACACCGCAGCCCTCTGGGCTGGGAGGTGGCTCAGCAATTGCAGTGCTCTTGCAACAGAGGGGTGGTGACAGGCACCCCAGCACCGAGCCAGCACACCCCACCAGCACAGCAGCCTGGCCTGCTGCCGTCCAGCCCCAAACTTCAGTAGCAGTTTTGCAGCAGCAGTTAGTAGGGATCTCTCACTGAGATGGTGCCGTCTGTTTCCATTTACAGGCTGGCTCACAGGGGCAGCTACAGAGCAAAGGACTCCAGAGAGAGACTTTGCTCTCCTGAGCAAATAGGTACTGAACCGTCAACCAGCTGGGACATACCCAGAGTGACCTAGTACCTCCCTTCTGCACAAAGTACACACCTGGGAGGCACAGCAGCCCTCCCACTTTGGTTTTGTGACCAAGCTCCATCATACATCCAGCCACAGGCCACCTTCCTGCAGGCACAGAGGACTTGCTCCCAGCAGGCAGCACAACTGCAACTTACTGTTCTGCATGGCACCGCAGCAGAGGAGGGGCTGACAAAGCTGTTGCCACATCTCTTGGTCTGCCCTCTGCAAAGCCAAAAGGAAACTGCCACTGTAAGCCAGAATCCCAAAATTAACAGCTACCAGGCCTCTTTCTTTCTGTATCAGAGTCCTGCAGAAATCAACTGTGCAAAGAAATCTTTACCTAGACAGCTTTTTTGTGTATTCATTTTTATGTACATGCTGCTTGGGCCAACCACATACCCACTTGCCCCAAACAAGAGTGAGATGTGCCAGGGGTGCCTGCAGAGCTCTAGACAGCACAAAAGCATAGAGCAGAAAGTGCAGCAGGTAGCATGGGAGAGCCTGGGCAGCTTCTATAAACAGTAGTAAGATGAGGAAAGGGATAAAATCTGGGGACACCCTGGGTGGGGGAGCTAGGGAAGTACTGGCCCTGTTTGGCAGCTGAACTGAAGCAGAACTTTGCCACCTTGTTTTACTGGTCACACCTGCACTGGGAGGAAAAATAGTCCTCTTGCTCAACAGGAGGCTTCAAACTATAAAACAGATTGCTTAATTCTTGGCAATTTGTGTTCAGCAACTATCCTTTTCCTGTGGTTGCTGCTTCCTCTCCTCTCTGAGCACACATTTTTGCAGAGCCAGAAGAGACATTACACTCCTTTCAGCTGCCCCTGGGCCCTGAAATTCCCCTCAACGTTTCCTCCCTATGGAAGAGCTGATGCCTGTGGTGGACTCACAACCACGGCAGAGAGCAGCAGAACATGGACTAAGAGATCCTTCCTAATACGATCTTGTCCTGCTGCCCCAATCCCATCATCAACTCCTTTCCCCATCTGTGCTTTTGATTATCCCACCTCCAACCACACGCCTCTGGAGAGGGCAGCTCTGCTTGACCTGGCCATCACCACCACCATGGTTTGTCCCACGCCAACACGGCACCAATGCTGCAACAAGAGACAGAACAGCCAGATCCCGTGTCCCTTTTCAATAGCTGGAGAACAGCTATCTCTAAAGTATATGTAGTATAACAGCCCAAGCATAAGCACTCCCCTCTACTTCTCCACTCTGCCTTTGCTGTCACATATTGTCAAGCTGTCCCACTTGCCTTGCTCTGCTGAACTCTTCCCAAATGACACTTTTCCTCAAAGCCCCAGATATGGTAACATTGCCATCCTGGTCCATTACAGCCCTGACCCAGGTCACTCCTGGGGACTGTATGCATTGCAGAGAGCACTCACAACCTGAACATGCACAGCGTCAGGTCACACAGAGCACAGGGCTGCTGGACCTGGGGACCACGAGAGTCCTGCCTCCTGCAGCTGCCACCGGGCAAAGCCAGGCTCAGGCAAGCAGGACCTGCTGCCAAGACCTCCCACAGCAAAGGAAGAATCAGTGACCCTGTCACAGGCTGCGGGTTCACCGTGAACCAGGGGGAGCCCCCACACAGCACAGCAGGGCTGGGCACAGAGCCCCGTGTCGCCATCCCAGCTCCAAAGCTGACAAACCTCCCACCGAAGGCAGTGCCTGGTACAAAGCCTCAATTGTTCCCGACACACGAGCCTATTCCAAGGCTCCTGCCAGGACACATCTTTATTGTGCCCTCCTGACTCTGGCAACAGGCAGAACTCAGGGATAATGGCCGCTTTCTGAGATGCTCCTGGGGCTCACACACAGGCAGCAGACACAGGGCATTGCCAAGGTCCTGAGCCCTGCCAGGCAGCGAGTGCTGGCACCATGTGTCCGTCACCACTGACAGCAGCACAGGCCTCCCTTGGGGCTCCACTGACCCACACTCCTTCTCAAAGACAGGGCAGAGCCCCTCTGTCACCCAGCCAGCCTGTCACCTGCCACTGCACTCCAGTGTCATGGGCACAGCCGTGGGATGCTGAGCAGAGGGGGAAAAAAAGGGACATTTAAAAAAAAAAAAAGAAAATCATTGCCTGTCCATGCACCCATGCACTTCCAGATTGTTTCATCACACACATTCATAGAGACAATTCTGAGGCAGGAAGGAGCAAAATGTGACTGTAAACTCTTATCCTCACTGTGACACAGTCACAACAGGATCCATTTCCAGTCCCTGCTACTCCCAGTGCAACCAGGAAGAGAGGCAGGAGGGCTGGGGGAAGTCTCTTGCTATGTGCCATAAATGGTTAAACTCTCCTTATTTAACAGTAGTGGGAAGGGAATTTATCTCCAAGCTGGAGTCTTGATACCACCTGGGATGAGGCCAAGAGAAAAGCAAATTCCTCCAGTGAATTTATCCCCTCTTATACAGCCTACTCAGCCACAGGGAGTTTCCTCCACAGCCACACAGCTGTAGGGACATGAGAAAAGGCTGCTTTTATCTTCCCAGCCATAGCCCACCACAGCTCAGCATCTCTTCAGCTTGACCTGAAGCCAGAAGACAACAAGGCTTGAGGGGAAGTGGCTGGACTCCCCCACACAGTTTGTGAGACAGCATTTGGACATCATCCTTAGTGGAGAACATGGACATTTAGGGAAGCACAGAGTTATGCCTGGCAGATCAGCTCCAGCCGCCAGCACAGCGCTGGGATTGCTGCACACCAGCAGAGTTCAAGGACTCCAGGCTCCAACTGTGCAAGAGAAAGTCTTGGCCACCTCAAAACAGCAGAAATCAAGGCAGAAGGAAGAACGGCCCTTTGCCATTTCAGGAAGGAGAATTCTCTGGCAGCTTCTGAAAGCAGCATCTGCCTGTGGTCTTGTGAGCTCCTTGCCACTCTCTGGACCTGGAGCTGACACCCCAGCTGGCTCCCACCCCACGCTCCAGATACACAGATCTCTCACTGACATCTTGGCTTCTAAAAACCAAAGCCTCCAGGAGAGCTCTGATCCCCTTTTCCACTGATCCACAGGGCCCTCAGACTCAAAGAACCCACTAAGGATTCTTCTATCCATGCACAGACCTTTGGCACCTTTCAACACCAACACAAGACCACACTGAGCACATGTGAGCAGAGCCCAGCACCCTGCAGGACAGCCTGGACTTTTCATCAGAGAACTGCTCTGATATGACATTTCCAGAAAGGCCTCTTGTCCAGCTGTGTTTTTTGGACTCTGCTTTTTTGACTTCTTCCTATTTCCCCCCACTATAGTATGTGGAAAGATGAGAACAGAAAGATAAAACCCTCCACAGCCATCACCCATTTCCCGCCTCCTTGCAGAGCTGTACTGCCTGGCAGTGGGGAACCCCTTCAGTGGTGGGGTGGGGCTGGGGAGCACCATGTTACACCTACTCAGGTACAGCCCTTTCCTCATGCAGGCTCACTGGGCTGGTTCCCAACACTGGTGCTGCACAGGGCTGTTATCTCCACCAGTACAAAGAGGGCCACATCTCACCTCCTGTTCCCTCCCTACAGGAGTCACAACCATCACGGAGAGCAGCACAACAGCTCAGACATCTCAAGCAGCCTTAAATCCTGCTAAATGGGGCAGACAGGGCCTCAGAGGGCTGGAGCTCCATCACACCAATACCCACACACAGGGGGGCTGGCAGATCCCACCCTGTCCATGCCCAGAGCACTTTGCTGAGCAGGAGGCACAGAGCCCCTTGGTTGCATCGTTCAAAGAGCAATGTAAGCTCTGGCTGTGGCTCCAAACACTGCTCCACCTCAGAGCTGGAGACAGATGAGGTCATCTCCAGTCTGAAATCACTTCCGTTCTCCAACTGCTCTCAAGACTGGGCCACAGAGTGGGGTGGGTGGGGAGGGAAACCCAAACCAACAAAGCATGTTCCACATTAAGAGCTCAACACTTCATTTATTTTTGCCTCCCCGTCGACTGCCATTTGAATCCTTCACCCTCCCCCCCTTCCCCTGCAAGAACAAACCTGGAGTTACTGCTGTGAGTTAACAGCAGGGTATGGCACAAGCTGCACAAGACTATGCTCAACCCCCAGCTCCCCAAATCCAAAGCCGAGCAGAGGGGAGAAATCCCAGCTTGGGGCTGTGAAATGAGCTCAGCCACACTGCTCTGCCTTGTGCCCAGCTCCAGCTGCTGCCCCTCAACTGCAGCACCCCAACTCTTTCTCCCCACATACACACACAGTGCTGGAAATGGTTTGTACTGGCAATGCAGCACTGAGCACCAGCCCCACAACCCTGTGCTTTCTCCAGCACAGCCACATTCTCCACTGTACAAATGGTCACACTGGTTAGGTGGTAGCAGGATTCTGCCACCTGGATCAGGCAGTACAAAATATCTGAGGAAACAGATCAAGAAAGGAAAATGAAAATTCAGGTCACCAGCATGGGGAACCCTGAGGAAAAAAGCCTTGCAATGGTCACACTTGGTCAGGAGAAACCAGACGGACAGTTTAGTGGCATTACTTTAAAAACACATTGACCACAGATGAATCAGTGTCTCATTCTTGGAAGGTCTAATCCGACCACAGCACCCAACAGTGCCTCAGGCTGTAACGGCCAAGACACATCACTGGCACACTGTTCCCTCCTACACAGTCATGGGTTTCTCCCCCCACATCAGATTTTGCTCAACACAGGAAGGCACTAAGATTTTGCATGTCTCTTCCAAAATTCCCAGCCTCAGTGCAACAACAGCCATTGGATGGGGCCGTTTTTTCAGCAAATACGGCTGCTGCAATCCATATGTTGTGTGGATCCAGTCTAACTGCAGCCCATGCACATGGCCTTGGACCCACTGGTGGCACAGCAGTGACTGGTCAAAGCAGTGCTGGACACGGTACTGCAGAGTGATGGAGCAATTGCAGATGCAGTGGACAGAGGAGGAAGGGGCAGAGCACACTTGACTGCAGCTATGGACCACATGCTGCATCATTTTAGGGCTTCTTTCAAGCAGATGGAAGACCAGAACTCAGGATTGTGTGCACTGCCAGTCCTGGGCTATTTTGTTTGGATCACTCGACAACCCTGGGGCTGAACAACAGGAGAAGTACAGCACGACTGCTTCTCCCAGAGGGCACTTTGCTCCCCAGCCTCTTTTTCCAGAGGGCAACAACCAGTATAACCACAAGGAAATCAAGAGCTTTCTTACTCTGAGCTTCAGCTATTCTAAAGCAGTGGGCACCAGAGAAAGGACTCTCTCTCAACCCCTGGCACCAGGCACAGACCTGGGTGGTACAGGTGGCTCCTCTTCAGCACAGTCTAGGAATTAATATGTTGCGGGAGAAACAGATTTCAGAAGAGGAAGCATCAGGCTGTTCCCACCTGGCTGCATTCCCGACAGCTTCTTTCTGCCAGTTCTACCTTCACACCTGTGCCTCAGTAAGATGCCAGCAGAAGTCACCAGCACAGTGGGGACCTGGTGGGGAAAAAGTTGTCCAACAAACAGGCTGCCTGGCTGGGGAGATGAGGAGTCACAGGCCTCCTACATGGCAGTGCCTCCAAACTCCCAGCGGGAGAGCTCCAACAGCAATGAGCAGAGCAGGGCATGGCCTCACACCCACTGCCTTGAGAAACATCAACTACATGGAAGGAACAGGTCTGAAGTTGAACATTCGGGCTAAGGGGAATCCTGAGGCTCAAATGCCTCTGGGAAGCTTTAGTTGTGGTGTGACTGACTCACAGGGGAGCAGAGCCACTCCTTCATCAAAGTGTGCTGTGCATCCCTAAAAATCATGGCCTCCAGACAGAAATGCCTCTAGACAGGGCTGTTATATCCTGAGCTTCAGTTCTGACATCTCCAAAGCCGAGAGATCTTTGCTACAAATACCCAGAACCTGCCCTGGCTGGTCCTTAAGGATTCAGGGCTGGCAGGCTTTGAGGAAGGGTCATGCTGTTCACCTTGCACTCACACACCCTGAAGAGCTGAGCCACGTTCTCTATCCCTCAAACAATCCTTCCAATACCATTTGTAGGAAAACTTGCTTGCTACAAGCTTCACACTTTCCTGGTACTCAACTGCTCCCTGTGTGCAGGAATGGAGAGACCCCTTGGCTGCAAACAACTGCACGTGACCGATCCTGCAAGTGAGGGCAGGTGTGCACTGATGCTCCCACTGAGTTTTCCTATATATTGGGGGGGTGTTATATTATTAGGGGGGCTAATTATTATTATTTATTTTTAAATTGGTCAATATGCAAGTAAAAGCCATTCAGACTGAAATCAAAGGCTTCACTCAGGGAAGTGTAATAAGAATCAGACTGTGCTGTGAGGAACTCACAAATAAGATACAGGTGAACATACAAAACCACACCCTGTGTTTTCCAAAACTGTAAGCTGGAGATATCTGCTGAAGGACTGTTGTATGTTCTGGGCAGCAAGACCTGAGGATATGGAAGAGGTCCTGTGAAAACATTACTACACTAAGAACCAACATAAGGTAACCTCATTCAAGAAAAAACACTCTTCTAAGGACTTCTCTATGCACGAGAATTCAGAAGAAGCAAGGTAGGATGAGGTTAAGACCACTAATCCACAATGGAACATCTCTGCCAAATAAAGTCCCTAAAAAAAGCAGCAGCATTGTAAAAGTTTCAGTTTCAATAAAGAAACCAAAGTGTTAGATGGCCATGATCCTTTCAGAGCTACATCCCTCGCTGACTTTTTCTGAGGCAAAGATGAAAGAGCCATTGAGAGCAGCCTGGAACATACCTCCTGCAGTACTTTCACAGTTATTTCCCTTCACCAACCCCTTTCCTGGACCTAATCCGTGCCCGCGGCACATGAAAGGCAGCTGTAAGCCTGGCACCAGGTGTGTGCATTCCAGAGCAGCAGCCCCCTCACGGATAGCAAGAGCTCTGCCTACACTGCCACTCAAAGCAGCCAGAGGGGTGGAGGGGGAGAGCCGGAGCCGGATTTATAAAAACACTGGGGGTATCCAGCTCCTCTCAGTTTCAAAGGACTTGGGCACTTTCATCTTGATTTAAAGAAGGCTGGCTCTTGGTTCATATTATTGCAAACTGAAAAAATTGCCTTTAAAATAATTATATTGTAAAATGGCCTTTGTGGGAAATTTGTGTTTCAGCCCATTGCCTTTCATCTCTACACCACCAACCAAACCAGAGAAATGTGTCAGCTCCTTGGTTAATTCAGAATATGCCAACAATCTTAGGCACTACAGCAGGATCTCTTAATTTGGGGCATGGACAGCCCACATTTCTGGGTTGGCACAATGGGAAATTGGAGGATGTGGCCCAGGAGAAGCTTCACAGACACCATCACCATGCAAACACTCAACTCTGCCATCCTGTCACAAGGTCCCACTGAGCTTTTTACTAGACACAGGAAGATCAAAGCTGCTGTTACAATCTTAAAAAAATTAAAAAAGCAAGGGGTTTACAACTCAACTCTGCCATTTTGGCAAATTACATCATTGATGATTAAGTATAAAATACTGTGGCAAGACCAGGCAACTCAGTCTGACCAGGACAGAATGCCCTGCTCAGGCGATAGGTCAGTGGAGAGCCAGAACCCCCAGGCAATGTCAGCTCAAGCACAGCCACAGCAGGCCAAGAGTAACTTGTCAGCCCTTTAAGGAGGGGTTTTCCTGGGCTCCCAGCCTGGCCTGACTTGCCAGGTCAAACAGTGATCTCTTGGGATTTACTCCTTATGTGGGATCTCATCCCACTGTCCCTTGCAGGCCTGTGAGCAGCATGCCACCCCCTCACAAACATGCTGAATGTCACACCGTACTGACTCTGAGTGCTCAACCCCCCCAACCCTGCCTTAACCCAGAGGCATGGCTGGCCCTGCAGTTTGCAGCAGCCTCATGTACTCAGACTATGTGAAGTTCTTTCCCTTCTTATCTCCAGTTTCAAGGGTGTAAGAAGGGGAAGAATCATCTGTAGCATGAGGATTTCTATCCTCCAGTACCAAGGATGGAGTGGGTCTGGTTTATGTGCAAAAGGGAACACGCTCCCTTATCTGCACACCTCTGAACAGACTAATCCCACTGTACAAAACCAAATCAACAATGTCAGGCCAAATTCATGGCCTAGTTTTAAGAAAGTTTCATGGGACTCTATCCAGATACAAATTGGCTGTAAGTGACAAAATCAGTTTTTTCTTTTCAGGCTAATTTATAAAGCATTGCCTTGCAAATACGAGGCAAGATCTGCTTCCTCTGCTGGAGAAAACACAGGCTGGCCTACTACTGCAGGATGCCAGCCAAGAGGTGGGTGGATGCCCTAATTATTTTATTTTTTACAAAATAAAGGAGTTACGTATTTCTCATGAAGGAAAATCCCTAAGTCCCCAAGGGATAAGCTCTAGGCACCCAATACATATGGATTCACTGGAGCCACAAATTAGCTCAGCCCTCAGGCAAATGCAGGGACTGAGGAAGCAAGAGCAGTGGCCTCATCCAGATATTTCCTGGATGTCCACTGTCATTAATGTCATGACAAATGGGATCTGAGTCCTCCAAAATGCCCATGTCCGTGCCGTGAGCTCTACCTCGCAGGGACACCCCTCAGCACCAAACACAGCCTTGTGCAAGGTGCAGCCCAGGAACAGCACACAGGGAGAAACATCCACACACTCCACAAAGAACCAGAAGATGGTTCATTAAGCTTGCAGACTAACAAGCCCCATGATATCCCTCATTAGCAACCCCATGCACACACTGCACTGCTGCCACACGAACGGCAGCTCCAATAACACCGTCACTTGTTTACTGAGAGAACAATTCAGCTATTGCCTGACACCTGCCCATGACAGTGCGACCACGGGAGGAGCAGGGAGATGTTCAGATGACACGAGGCATTCAAAGGAGGCAGCAAAACGCCTGGCACTGGCTGGAACCTCCAAGCAGCTGCTGAGGACCAGCTCTACAACCTCAAACAGAAAGGCTTTCACTGACACTAATGAGAGCTGCTGCAAATAATGCCATCCCACAGCTCTGAGATGGCAGGCAGCCTCTCTGCCCAGGGACTGGCAGGCTGAACAGAGCAGGCTCTGAGGAAGAGGAGCATGAGGCTCCATCCAGTCACTTCTGGTTTACTCCAATTGCTGTGAACCTGGTAGGAGTGTGGTGGGGCTGGGCAGATGAGGCTCATCCAAGGGACAAAAGGACACACTCCTGCTGCACAGCGATGGTGAGCAGGGTCCCAAACTAATCCATGTGATGGTGCTGAGTTGTACCCAGCAAACATGCCTCTCACTCCCTGACCTCCACGGGCCTGGTTTGAACCCCAGGGCTGCCAGCAGATGAGAGCTGATGCAGAGTGTTCAGATGCTCAGTGAACCTGGAGTGCTTCCCAAGCATGTGCCTGGATTAACCGCTTGGCAAAAGCACGAAGTCCTTTTAAATGACTGTCCTCTCTGATATCCACATCTCTCATAAATACACGCTCTGCCAAGAGCTGCTTTCAGGGGAGGAGAGCTCTTTAAGCAGACAAAGAGCACAGGTATTAACTTCGGCAGTGAGACAAGCACTTTCCCTTTCAGGTGCTCCAGCTCAGGCTCCAGCTGCATCACAAAACCCATCTATGAGTTAGGACTGCAGGAACAATCCCTGGGACAAGAGAGTGACAGCATCTCCACTGTCCTGATGATACACTGCTGCTCATCTCAGCACTGTGCAACCACAGCAAGGCTTTGCTGCAGGCCAGCTGCATCACTTGAATTTTAACTCCTGCTATCTTGATTCAGCCCACTGCCTACAAAATAGGGCAAATACTACCGGCTCCTGAGCTATGATGCTTCTTCCATGACTGTCTGATCACAGCTGGCACCAGACCCTCCAAGCAGCAGGAACCTCTGAGAATCTGTAGGATCCTAAAAGCCATAAATCTTCCCAACATTTTTTACAGCAGGCCTTGGGCAGAGGGAGATTACTACTGGTCCAGATGGGCATTTCCAATACTGCTTATCCACATTTCCCAGACTTTACATCACTTAATACACAATGCAGAGACTCAGGAGAGCTTTAAACTAAACAGAAAGCACAGCCAACGGGACCACGTATATAGAGCAGGCAGAGAGCAGATGTCTCGTGACTCACATTTCACCTGAATATATTATTAATGCAGTATGTAATTTATTTGAAATTAAAAGTGCATGCAAGACTGGAGGATCTAAAGACACTACATGTGTGTACTTATCACAGCAAGAATGACCTCAGTGCATCAGGCAGGATTAAAATAGTTCCCACACTGAGAAAATAGCCAGGAGACATTACAAAACGCTGAACACAAAGTGACTTGCCTGGGAAGTGATCTTAAAAATAATTGCAATACAAACTAAAGTAGTAAAAGGCCTGGCTTGTGCTCTCATGTGTGTGTTCACACGGCTTCAAGCACCAGGGAAATGTAAGAAAAAACAAAAACACAGTCACTGGAGTCCTGACCACATCTGTACTGCCACGGGCTTTACCTCACAGAATGCAGCAGGCGATGTTAAGCCCTGGGAGACTCTTTTCCCACAAGTCGAGTGGATCTCTCTTTCCCCTCCCTTGCTTCTGTACTGAGAACGTCCAGAGGTCAGTGGGACGGGCTCACTCCTCATGGCCAGTCTCCAGGAGCTAGCACTCATGATCCTGTGGTTTATTTGCTCAGCCTGTGCTCCCAGATCCCAGTTTCCTTGCCAGGAGTCATTCTGGGAGAACAGCACCAACTGCCTCGGGTGGGGTCAGGCAGAGACGGGCCATCCCAGCTCCACACACACCCTGGACTCACTTGATAACGAGCTTCCAGACAAACAGGGCACTCCCAAAGATCCCATGGAAGAGCACAGGGCTGAGCTGCACAAAGCTCAGCTCTCCCACTGCACAGGGCCAGGTCACACTGTCCCTCTCTCCATTAGGGTGAGCACATGGTCCTGTTACTGTCATCTGCCAGTGCCACTGCAGAGAGACAGACCAGATTTAAGAGATCAAAGAAAAACTGGAGTTCTTTTAAAGGCTTCCTACCTACGACTGACTTAGAACTACACTCCACTGGCTCACACCCCACAGAGCCCTGGGTTAGCACAAACCACAGCCCAAGATCCTCCAGTGTTAGCCCTGAGCCTCCCTCAGCCCCAGCTGCCATGGCATGGCACCAGGCTGGGGCTGTCTGAGGGGTGCACAGCTGTATCCAGATCAGTTTTTGCCATCTTGAGCATCCCTGCAGTGCACAGCATAGCTACATTTCTCTTTTAGCACTTAACTTCAGCCTCAACTTTGCTTTTTTCCTTAACTTCAAGAGTGTACAGCTGTACTAAAGCCAGGAACTAAACATTTCTCCTTCCTCTCTTGGCGTTACACCCTTGCAGATGCTTGTGCAGGGTTTCACTTCCTCTTCAGCTGTTGGTCAACACTTATCCAAGCTTTGCTCATCCTTCCAGCACACTCTTCTTCCTGCCACCCCTGGCACATGGCTGCTGTGGTGCTGCTGGGGCTACCAACCACATGAGCAGTGGCTGGGAGTGATGACCAAGGGGAGGGACAGCAGTCTAGAGGTGAATGTTAACAGGCCATAACAGATTTCAATTAATGCACTCAAAATCCAAAAGAGAAGGAATGAAGAATATCACCCCATTCAGCTCTCAAAACAAAGAGGACTTTTTACTTAAGTCAGGAGCGACAGATCTGCTCCACTTCCTGCAGCCCAGCCCCTGTGGACAGCACTGCACATTTAAATCCTTCCTCTCGGCTGTGCCTCCTTCCACTGTTGACACTGAAGAGTGTTTCTGGAATACCAAGCCATGGCTGAACAGCAGCCCACATACATACTGATGAGGAGCATGTGTTCTGGCATCTGATCCCAGCTCTTCTGATGCACCACACACAGTTCCAGCTTCTGAACACTTCTGTGGGAACAAGATGACTGCAAACCTCTTTGCAGGTCTGGGGACAATTCTCTGGGAGAAAAGGAAGGTGTAACAGCACAAACATTTCTTACCTGTGCTCCAAGGCTAACCATGCCATAGATGTACATGCCCCTTAGCAAAATCCAGCCCCATGGGAATTATTCCAGTATGCTATGGAACAACTTACACGTGCTCCACAAAAGTCTGAAGTCATACACATATTAGAGATGCCACATGTTTTTTTTGTGAGTATTAGAGGATTATCCTGTGTGGTTTCACTGTTTCAGGGAAATCTCTGCTTTGGGCAAGACAGAGACAAAGGCAATAGAGCTTTACAGGTAAGCAAAGAATGTATCCTCCAGTTGATACTCTGCTGTCCAGGAGAAGAAAGAGAAACACTACGGAGGCCACTAACTGGAAGACGAATACCAGGAGAGGAACCCTCTTGGCTTAGCCAAGAAGTGCCTCAAGTATTAAAGATGAGGCACAGCTCTCCAGGCGTGGTTTCAGCACATGTGGGGTTACAGGAGCCACTGGTGTGGGAAGTGGGGTGCCCCAAAACTGCAAGGAAAACAAACCCCTTGGACTGAACATTTAAAACTAATCTGGCAAAGCTCTAGAGATGCACAGCAGGAACCCAGCTCACCATAGCACACAATCAGCTGGCTGAGCTGGAATTTCCCTTGTATTTCCAAGATGTCCATTTTATTGGGTATTTAATGAACAGCAAGTTAGACTGAAACTGAGATTGGGAAATACAGGTTCTAGAAGATGCTGAACTCCACCAGTTGTTTCTCTCTCTAGACTTGCCTTTTTTCAACTCTTCCAGGGAACTGTTGTAACAGAACCCCCTTACATTTGTTGCTAGAACCACCAAAAGAACAGCATCAGCATGAAGCCAATAACATTTTTGACAGTATAATTGCTTGTAAGAGACTCTTCAACTTTGAGGACTAAAAGCACCCAGGGACTGTTTCCCCTACATTCAGATGGCAGCAACATTTTCCCTACTTGCAATTGTGAGCTGCATTTTGCAAAGCCCCAGCAGTCTGCAACCCCGGAGATGAGCAAGTGTCACAAGTATCTCTCGGGGTTAAATGAATATTGTTCCTACTTCCTTAATGTCAGCAAGGATCAGGCCCCAACATCTGTCAAACTTACACATCTGGTTAATGTGCCTGGAATAGCCCTGCACAACTCCCACAAGAGCAGCAGATTTTTGGATTTGAGCACAAGTAGCTGGGCAGGGAAAATCGAGGGACAAAAATCCCTGTGCAGGAAACACTTCTCCTTTTCATAAACTGCAGATTGCTACTGGCACCGAGAGGGCTGAACCTCTCCCCTGCCCTGCCCTCACAACCGTTTCAACCATTTGGAGCATAAATAATTGAAGAGAGACATCAGCAGCAGAAGGAGGCAGATTCTGTGCTCATCTCTCCAGCACTTCTGTTTCACCACGAAGTCCATGTGCTGACCTCTTTTTACAGCCCTTCTCCAAGAAGCCAAGCAGACAAAGAAAGTGGCAGGCGGGGGGGGAGAAGTCCAAGTGCCCAGGACGAGCTTCCCTGCCTAGCCCAGAGCAGCCCATCTGTGCCACACAGGGCCTCCTGCAGCAGCGCTGCTCAGACAGAGGCACAGCAGAGGGACGGGCACCTCCTGCAGCACCACCCAGCTCCCATCACACTGTTCTGAGCACTGAATCCTCACCCAGTGTGCAAGGCAAGGGACCAGTGTTGACTTTTGCAATAGGCCAAAAAAAATTAACCAACCACACAATGCTTTTCACAGAGAAGTTACAAGGTTCCACTCCTATGCTCCGTCTGGCCAAGATACACTGGGACATCAGAAAAACAAGCAGGGATGTGCTGCTTTAAGAGTGTTTCCAGTACTTACCTCCAGACTGTGTGACTAATTTGCTACACCCTTTCTGGCAGGAGCATCTTAATAGCCAGGATGCAAGACCAGGGTTGGAAAACACAGAAGTTGGAAGAGACATTAATGTGGGGAGGCAAAGAGAAACAGCCTCACCCAGGGCGAGCTATGACACAGTGAGAGACTATCCAGCTGTGGTGAAATATCCCACTAGACAGCTGCAAACATAATTTTGCTTTCTCTGAGGAAAAAAACCACCCAAAACACAACAGAACACCTCACCACAACCACCCTGATTGATACAAAGCATGACAGACAGCACAGGAACACAGATCCATACTGCCGCTCCCAATGACTCAAAGAATCCCAATTATAAAATAATTGGTTTAACTCTGAGAATTTCAGAAGTCAGTGGTGCTCTGTTCTTCTTCCAGGTTCTCTGTACCTCTAGCCACAAGACTACAAGAACTGTTATTAAGTATTAGAAAACACTTAGGTGAAAGACAGCAGTGCCTCGAAGGTACAGTGTGGGTACAAGTCCTTCAAGGTGCTCTGGCACAGACTTTGAAGGAATTCTGCAAAGACCAAGATCTGCTTCTGGCCTTTGCTGGACAGTTGCTGTGCAAGGGAACCGACCACTCACGTGACACTTCTCATCAGATACTTCACCAAACTCAGCCAGTCAATTCTCACCACACGGTTACAGACACAGAAATTGAGGGTCACATGAGGTCATCCTCAACCAGCTCAAAACACAGGAATCACCATTTCTGCCTCCTCAATCTGCTCTTGGTCACCTGCAGCTGCCGGGTGACTCCAACTGGAGCTGTCCCCAGTGTGCCAAAGGCACTATCTACAGCTGCCTCGGGGACCTCTGCACTCTGCAGGGTGTAGCTTTCCAGGGGATACACTTTCTTGTAAGCCTACATGGGCTTGTTTCTCCATAAGCACAGTAGAGAAAAGGAGTTCAGCACACATTAGCAGGGAACTGGGGGATTTGCACCAGGCAGTGTTCTCTGGTAGGCAAGGCTGGGGTTGAAGGTTGACCTTAAAATGATGCTCTGCGTTGGCACAGTTGCTATTTTAGCTAGAAGACATCTCTGCTGTTGCAATAGCTGTTGTTTCAGGAATGGGAAATCTCAGCTCCCTTTTTTAATAAGGAAAAACCCAAAGGAATCTGAATATAAGACATAAAACCCAGATTCTCAAAAACTGAAACTCAAAGGCAACAGAGACTCAGTTCTCAATGCCTTGCAATGACTCTGAAACCATTCTTCCAGTCAAACTACCTTTTGCACAGTACCTTCTCTACACACAGCCCCCCATAAGTATTTTTACTGACAAGCAAAGCATTTCAAAGTATGTTCACGCAGAAAAAAGGACCAAGCTGAATGCAAAAGGCACAGCCCTGTAATTTCAAACCCACTGAAAGAACTGGATCCACCAGATAGTCTCTGCTCCCACACCCAAACAACTTTGCAAGTCGACGGGGTGGGGAGAGATCACCTTGGGAAGGACAGGTTTCCATCCTCCTGATTTAAAAAGAAACAATTACTTCAAAGAACATTAGAGACATGGGCCTGAATGAGCAAGAGCCAGCTTCAGAGCCAGGGCAAGGTAACACCCCAAACACACACACGCCAACACCACGAGCTAGGAGGCATGTTCTGCAGGAGTGTGCCAGGAGACTCCAGTTCAACCAGGTACTTGGGTGGTTTCACCTGTACTCCTTCCACAGCAACACCTCGGGCTTTGGCAGGGCATCCACCCACTGCACTTGTTTGGTTCTCCAGTCAATACTCTTGACAAATTGCAAGGTTTCCCTCACACAGGGCCTACGCTTGTGCACATGGGACAGGAGTCATTGCTTCAGTTGCCTACCCAGCTTCACCACCAGCAGCCCTCACAGTGATCCAGTGGCACATTAACTGCCAGGAGAGAAACTATCCCTCTCTAACAGGTGCTGAACTGAGGTATAAGGAGACTAAGGAGCCTGGTGTCTGTTGTAGAGCTTCACACCAGAAACTGGAACCCCAGAGCCCCGGCTCTGAAACCACAACCCTTTCCCCTTGGAAAGCTGGATGCTCTGTACATGGAGACCAGTATCAAACCTCCAAAGACTTCAAGAGCACATCTAATTTATGAATTAATTAAATAGGAGGTAATTCCTCAGAAATCAGAGAGGTGGAGAATCTACCATTATTTTTTTCGTAAGTGATACAATTAGGAGCCCAAACTACAAATCAGAGTCTCCTGGACCCAGATAATGTATCAGCCCTGACTATGCTGTGAGGGAGGATGGATGAAGACACATTCTTTGACACCACATTGCTCCACTCTTTGGACTCAGTAAGTCATGAATATAATTAAGACTTCACCAAAGGCTACCCTACTCACATGCAATCTATTGCACCGCCCTCTTGGAAGCTTGCTTCATTTCCCAACTATTATTAGATACACTTTTTCTTAAATAAAATTTTGAAAAATTGGTTCAGGCAAGTACACCTTTTAAATTGTTACCTGCTGCCAGATGCATGCAGATTGGAAATAAAAAACGGCATGGGAAAAAAAATCTTGCTCTTAAAGGATGCTCAATAAAGATAAAGTGAACATACAAAACCACAAATTAACAGATTGCTTTGTGTTCATGGATTGGTTTCCCTCCATCATCCACAAGTAGCATCGCTGGCCCAAATCCACAATGAAGGGTGCTCTGTCATGCAAGACCCACTCTACACTCAGTGTGAGAGATACAGATACACCCCTGAATGTGAGGAAAATCCCCTTTTGCCCCAGCAGAACACTGCCCTGTCCTACAGACACGGGTAATTTGACGTACAGGCTCCAGCCCACTCTTACCTATGCAGTGTGACAAGGGCCTTCAGGAGACATGATAATATCTACAACAGCCTCCTCTGATCTCTACATCACTTCTTCCCCTGGGGAATTTACAGAAAGGAGCCTTATACATAACCTGCTTCCCTGTTAATTTAAAGATGAACTAAAGAACAGCACGTTTCTGGGGGGTCCCAGTTCACAGCTTATCCTAAATGTTCTACAATTTCAGAACACACTCTGGATTGTTCTCCTCCACAAATAAAACAAGAATTAACAGGAATACTCACAAATAACTAAAAAATACTAGAAAAACTCTAAGTAGCTTGGGAAAAATGCATCTGGTGATCCCATTATCCTATTACCCCTGGGTTTACTTTGTTCTCATCGCTGCAATCAGCAGCTCACAAAAATGCACAAGTGTCTTTTCACAGTGCCCAAATCTGCATTATATAGAGAAACACCATCTATTGGGTGAACACCCAAGCTGCTACAATGCCCATTTGCATTTGGGTGGCCCAGAAAGCCTGTGCAGTACCAGGGTCTCGGCAGACAAGGTGTTTGCTTTGGATGGAATGGGAGGAACGGAGAAAGACTGGACCCAACGGCAAGTGTAAGGCCAGGCTGGGAATGGGTGGGCGTGTTCCCGTGCACTGCCCGGCTCTGTCACACATCACCTCCATCCCCACCCTAGGGAGACAAAACCTCTCCTATCGGGAAAAAACAGCTCTTGCCTACATCAGGGTGATGGGCACTGAGGAACACACGGGACCCTGATAACCCCTTACCCAGGCATTCAAGCTCAGCAGAAATGATTCCTCTTCCTTCCAAACATCCTAAATCCCTCTAAATACCAAATAGAGAACAAAAAAACCTGTCGATGTCATCTGATTGCATCACCCCTCCTCTCTCTCCCGGACTCAAAGGCATTTCTCCAAATAGCAATTAGCTTTGCAAAGCAAACCAGATGTTCCCTACCACCCAAATCCTGGCCGCCGGCGAGGTGCCGATGGGCTGCAGCACCAAGGAGCGGCAGGGCTGGGGCTGTGTCTGCGCATCTGTGCTGCGGAGGGGAGAGGGACGAGAGACGTGCTCCCAATACCGAAATGCATCTGCCAGCCCATGCGCTGCCTTTCTCCAGCCGAACCCGCTCGACACACCCAAAGGCAGCGAGAAAAAAGAAACCCAACCCAGAACTCCGGGGGATGCGGCAGGCAAAGCGCCTTTTTCCCGGGTGAATCCGGCCAGCTGAGCCGCCGCCGTGCCCAGGCAGCTGCCGCAAACCCGCGGACAGCCCCGGCCGGAGCTCACCTACCTGCTTCTCCTCTGCGGGGCGGCGCGGCGAGAGCGGGATGCCCGCGGCGGGGACCGGCAGCGGGGAGAGAAAAGGAGACACAGTGAGGCGAGAGGGACGCGCCGGGCCGCGGGGCGGAGCGGCTGCGCGTCCCCGCCGCCTCACCTGGGTTCCCCAGCTTGCTCTTGTACCGCATGCCCGTGCTCATGGTGCCTCCCCGGAGCGACAGCCGAGCCCGTGTGTGCGAGGGTGGGCGGGGGACCGAGCGAGTGTGAGCGGCGGGGCNGAGCCCAGGATCCGAGCGGTCCTCCGGCCACGGGACTGCCGGGCACGGCAGGGTGACCCGCCGGCTGCAGCAGCGGAGCGGCCCCTCTGGCCGTAGGACAGCCGGGACAGAGTAAGGCGACCCACCCAGAATGACCCCCATCCCCAGCCTGTGACAGCCGGCCCGGGGACAACGGGCACGGCGATCCACGCGGAGCGACCCCCAGCCCCGCTGTGCCAGCGGCTGGAGAACACAGCCCCGGGCAAGGAATAATCCCCCCGCAGCTGCCCTCCGGGAAGGTATGAACACTACAAAAGGCAGCAGAAACACAACAGCCAGGAGGAGGAATACAGCATTAACAAAAAAAAAAAAAAAAAAACTAAACCCAAACACAAAATGGAATAAATAGGAATTGTGTTTCCAGATTTAGCATCTTGAAATACAGTGGGAAGTCCTGAATCATACTGCAACCATGCTGAGTGAAATAGGAATGTGTGCTCTGTTTCCATTAAAAAAAAATTAAAGATGTTATATGGAAAGTTATTTTAGATAAAAGCTGGCAGTAGAACTCTTAAAGAAACGGCAAGAAAGTCAAATAAGCAGCAGTTGCACATGATTAGAAAACAGCTCATAGAAACCCCAACACAACAGTAGAGGAGGCAGGAGAGTGGGACACCCAGATCCTTCCCGACTCCCATGGCTGAAGGGCAGGTACATGATCAGAGCTGAAACTTCTGAATACAGGGCAGGAGAAGCTGGGCAGGGTGATGGCTGCACAAGAGCAAGGGCACTGCCCTGCCTTGGAACAAACCTGACACCAATGCCACAAATCTAACTTCTCAAATCCTCAGAGCCATCACAGCATTTATCTTGGCATTTCTTCCACCTTCTCATTCAAAACATCCCTCGTATCAAAACAAAGGGACACTTCCAAGACCACAGAGTGGCAATCCCAGGCACATACATTTTAAAACCGCATTAGCTCATTCTGAGTTCACTTTTAGCCATTGATTCAATGCACCAGAAAAAAATAAATCAGGTAATTGTCAGCAAATTTCCTTGTTTTTAAACTACAGAGAGCCACAGACCAGAGACTGCACCACAATTAAAGCCACCAATGAGCCAATCAGTCTTTCATGAGTTGTTTTATAGTCTGCCACAGTGTTTTAAAGGTAATGAAGACTGAAAGGACCACAGTCAACTCTCCTTGATCCTGCTGAACAGTCATTAAACTAGTTACATGTGGGCATTTTGTCCCAGTGGTGGAAAATGTCATCCTGGAGAAGGCCAGGGTGGAACTCAGAGAAGGGGACTTGTCTTCCATGGCCCTGGCACTGCTGACACTGCAGAGAGTGGAAATGCGAGGTCAGAAAAGTAGATTCTACCCTGTGTCCTCTATCCAGAGATCTTCATACTAGCAGACTTAGATGAACAACTTCACATTCCCCCAGTAAGCTGTGAACTATTTTAACAAAACCAAGTTCAAATGTAACTGAAAATTCATATCAGACAACATCAAAGAAGTGGCAGAAGGCATATGGGATCAGTAGTACTGCAAACCCTTCTTGGACATTATTAAAACAGATCTCAGGTTTTGAGCCAAAATGCTCCATCTGGAATCCACAAGCCCAAAGAAGGTCAAGACTATCAGTATCCACCAGTAAAAATCTGCTCACTGAGACCTCCCACATAAGAATTGTGACAGTGACTTGAAGCACCTTGCTTTGAAAAGGAGGAGTTAAAAACCGTCTGTTTTTAATGAAATTAAAGGGTAGATGCTGTTGAAAGTCTGCTTCCCCATTGGCCTGGCTGGCTTTGAAACATGAAGCTTTCATGTTACCTTTGCTCAGGGAGCTAATCCAAACTCTGAGGTCTGTAACTGAAGTCTGGGTTTCTCAGGAGGGGTGTGGCTGTCCTGACTTTCACAAGCACAAACGGACAGTGTTATCATTTTAAGAAGGTTGCAAAATCTGATACAAAATTCTGGAAGAAAAACAAGAAAACTGCAAAGACATAACAGCAAACTCTTGATGAGATGAAGTTTTCCATTAAATCTCTCACCTTGGCCCTGTGAACCAAATGTTCATAAAACCTGAAGAGACTTTGTGTGAACACAGATCTGTCACTCCATTTCTTCTTTCAACTTCATTTCCAGCAGCCACTGATGTAACAATGCAATGTCCATTTTCTGCAGTTCGACTCCACACAAGCCAAATATGCATCCCTGTGATGCCAACGGTTTATGAATCCCATCCTGATTAAACACCCATTGCTAGACAGCAAAATTAAGGCTAATCACTAGATGAGAGACACCCCAATTTGGTACAGAAGACAAAGTGTCTCAATCTCGTATTTGCAAAGTAATTTACACTTCTGCATATATAAAACACACAAGACTACAAAAGCATGCAGAAGAGAGCTGTACACTCAGTAATGTCATAAAGGAAATGCTTTATAAATTCATGAACGTTGCTAAGATGTGCAATCAGATTTTCCAAAGTATTTATCCACCAAAAAGACGTCAGTAGGTGCCTAATGAACTTTGGTAAACAAGTGGATGCAAAGCCTTGCTACCCAACTTCCAGGTAAAGCACTTTGAAAGTAGTTTTGAAATGAAATCAAAGCAGTTTGTAGGCAGACAAATTTTAGAAAATGCCTTCATTCCTCAGGGTAAACATCACAATCCCTTCGAATACACACCGTACACAATGCCATTACAGCATTTCACAGATTAGGTTACCTTGAAAGGGCCAAAATAAAATAACAAAAACAACCCCAAAATCAAAGTTTTCCACATTCATACAATTTATTACAAAACTCCAATGAAAATTAGTGTTATGGTATATAAAAAATTCAATACATGCCATCGCTCAGCTGACAGAAATGCCTGTGACAAATTCTTGCGACCTGAAGACAAACCCTCAGAGGCCTCCACACGCTGTTGATGTGTGTCATGTTTACGGGACATTAAGGCACAACGATTTAGAAGAGTCAGCTTTTTTTGCATCACCGGTGAATCATCTGTGCTTTGTACGCTCCCTCATACATCACACAAACGCAAATCACCAGAGGTGGAGCTTCAACAGGAGCAAAAGCAGAGAGAAAGTTCTGAAAAACTGATACGATACTTAATGACTTAAAATGGCAGGTGAAAGCTCTGATACTGTGCAAACAAATACATGTTTACTGTAAACAGGACACAAAGTCAGTTTTAAACCACGACACTGCTCAGAACAACCTATCAGACAGATGATTAACTCCTTCAACCCACCACAATGACTAGTCCAGACAGCGTACTCTTACCAGCTGCTGATAAAAATGTACAGGAAGGATAATAAACCCATAAACCCACATTTATAAGTGCGAAGACAGAGTTACCAAAAGAATCAAAAAGGAGACACTAAGCTGAATAACGTTGAATATATAAAACAAGCCGTTTTACAACACGATCTTCAGACTGTGTTTGTTTTAGCGCAGGTCTTGGTCTGTGGCATCCAGCTTTTGCATTTGAACGGTACCATTCGGGCAAAGAAAACAGAGCACCCATCCACTTAGAGAACCGTTTGCTGCTGGGAACAAAAGTGGAAAACAAAGAGCATTAGAAAGGACAAACTCTCGGCGCTGTCAGAGCATTCGGGGCAGCCTGAGCCCCTCCCAGCAAAGCAGCACAATCTCAGGAACAGGGAGTTTCAGTCCCTGCATCACAGGGACCTGCAGTAGAACGATCAGCTGAGCAGTTCGGTCCCAAATATTTATCACAAATGTCTAATAGGAGCTTATAAATGAGGCCTTATTTTTAGCTCCATTCTTTCTTTAGCACCACCACCCCCCCCCC